>JAGTTH010004677.1:0-59772 GCA_022606485.1 Agraylea sexmaculata
TGTAGGTTGTTTTTAAGGAATTTAGCGGAACTTAAAATATATTTTAATCAATGAACTGTTATCTATAGAAGCGCCATGCAATATTACGTCATACATTCGAATATGCCCGGTCATGAATACATAAACACGCAATAAAATTTGAATTAGCGAGGCGGTAGAAGCAGCGCCCCAAGCGGCTGACACACGAAACTCTTTGGTGCCTGCCAGTATGCCTCGCCTAATATGTGCATGCTATTGTTTTGACGTATTAACAAGTTTTTATTATTGGCATCTCTATATATACATATTCCAATTATTGGTCTCATTCTAATAGCGCAATTATCTTTCAGTATATTGGGTAAATCGAAAATCAACATGTATTCATAGTCTTAAACGCCAGCATTCAGTTTGAAAGGGTCAATAGTGAAGAGGAGATATCAGGTTATATAATATAGGAATGTGAGGGTACGAAAACAAAGACCCGGGCTGTATTTGGGAGTGGGTATATATTTGGAATACTAGACTACGATATATTAGGACAGGAAGCTAAAAGTGTCATAGTCTACGATATATTTTATACCCTTTTCAACCACAAACCACCCTTGATACTGCATTATATTATACTGTTGGAAACTTCACCTCAATATAAGTACATATTTGGAATATAAGAGGGAAATCTGGTTTACTTGAACAAACAAATATTGATTTGTTGTAAATATAATAACTCGTTGGCCAAGACTATTTGCGGGACAAATTTATTGGGGATACTTGAAATGGAGTGTCGAGGGTTGAGCTTGAAGTAAACTTGGAGACCTGCCAAACGAAGGGGTGGATTTGTTGGAGGATTCTCAGGTAAATAGATTTTAACAACGAATTGCTCATAAAACATGCATGTAACAGTTTAAAACTAGATTCAAGCGGGAAGAGTGCAACTTTATTTAAACAATAATATTATCATGATTATATTTTATTTTTATATACGATTATTATACACGAGAGGCTTTTTAGAAGATGTTACAAATATTTATTAAATACTTACAATCCAGGAAATCAGAGTATGCCTGGATCAAGACATTTATTCATAATTAATTTAAACCAGCAGGCTCAGTCAAATTACGCTTTCGGTACCTTTAAACACTGTTCTAATAATTAATATTATTTTCACGTTTGAGGTGGATTTATTTATTTATAAATATTATTTTTAGTCTACCCATTCCCCCTATTTTAACGGTTTAAGTCATTCCGGAAAAGATATAGGTTGAAAATTAATTAGTTATTTTAAAATAGAAAGACTTTATTTAAACAATAATATGATCATGATTATATTTTATTTTTATATACGCCACATGTGGATTTTGGAAGATGTTAATAATGGTCTTTTAGACATAACGTGTTAATTTGTTTTTCAATCGCCTCACTATTTATCTTACAATCAAGGAAAGCAGAGTAAACCTGAATCAAGACGATCGATCAGGTTTTTATTAATATTATTCCCGATCTTCCAGTCGAACTGATCGAATTATTTTTTTTACTCGACTGAGATTTGAACGACATATTTGTAGCCACACGTCTTATCTCCTGACTACTAATTAAAAATATAATGTAGTGAATAGGGACAAAATTGTGAAAAATATAAAACGCTTTTGTCCTACAAATTAATAGGAATTTGCACAATTCTTGTACTTTTATTCATAATTAATTCAAACCAGCAGGCTCAGTGAAATTACGCTTTCGGTACCTTTATATCGAATTACATAAAAACACAGTTCTAATAAATATTATTTTCACGCATTTTAGTGGTTTAAATGTTTATATTATTCTGAAAAGATATAGGTTAAAAATAAATAATTTATTTAAAAGAGAAACCTTTATTACAAGTCCATTTTATGATTAATTAAATAAATAGATTATAAAGTTTCCATAGTAGTAGATCAAGTACACGTGGAGTACTCACTTGTATTATGCTTGTAGTGAAGTGCGCACTTCAAAGTTATAATTGCAAATCCCAAGACAAATTTGAGGATTTCTTCCTTTTACGAGGTCTATTATTTTTACGACCGTAGCTATAAACCTGTCTGCTTTACATCACATAATAACACCTTTCACTTCTATACGAATACTTAATGAGAAATGTGCAGATATGAATTCAATTAACTGTTCAAAGTCAAAACACACACAAAGTCGATTATTTAATTCATACAAATCGCCTGCTCCAGCGTATAAAATCGTAAGTGCAAAACAAATCTGTGTGTCTTTATGTAACTGAGGCACATATTCAATCTGGTAACACTGCCTGTCATGTGTTACTCGGTACTTAATATTATTTTTTATAACATATAACAGTTTCCGATTAAATACCTTCTATTGACAGAGACATGAAATGTGTTATAGATAATAGATGAATCTACATTACTTGCCGGTCAAATATGAATATTTTACTATTTCAAAAAAGTCCCACTTAATAGGTTAAATAATGATTGAAAATCAACATTTTTAGACGTTTCATACTTGCAATATGTGGCTCAGTTACATAAAGACTTAAGAGCACACAGATTTTTTTGCACTTACGATATTATACGCTGGAGCAGGCGAAATTACACCTGTATGAACCATGCAATCTATCATTTTGCAGATATATTAATAGAATTCTGGTCTGATTTTATTTATTCATACAATTTCCAGTGAAAGCTCTAAAATTCAGCACTTGAAATGAAAGCAACCCACAGACGCCATTCTAAATTTCACCGACCCATTTATGAAATGTTCATTAGGTCAACACACATTCAATGGCATAACAATATACAAGTGCCGTGACTTATTCAATAACACTCCTTTATTCTGCAAACAATCACCAGTTGAACCGTAAACATTTATCGGCCATTTTGCAATGAGTTGCAAATTTAACAACAAGTACATGAGAACATTTTCTCTTATTAAAGATGTATGAAAATTATCAGTATTAAGATATTTTTTAATATAAATAAAAATATGAACAAATTATTATTCAGTTACTTTTATGTTAACCTAATTATCAAGTAACACTCTCAATATTAACGAGATAGGCACTTTATTTTGAATACCTATAGTACGAACCAAATCACTTTGAATTGCTATATATAAAAGGCCATAGAGTATGTATACGTTTTACTGTGTGTCTGTTTTATTATGTGCTTACTGTTTGTTACTGAAATAAAGAGGAATTTTATCAAATTTTGCACCATTTGAATTCTAATTAACTAAAAATATATATAACAGAACATCGGAATCTCGATATACGTTTATACCCGTTACAGAAACTTGAACATATTTTTCCCATAAGAAATAAAGTGAAAATATTTTCTTCATATGTATGTATTTTTCGACATTGTATTCCAAAAAATGTAAAAAAAATAAAAAAAAAATATTGTGTCTAAATAGAATTTGAAGTATGAACCAAATCACTTTGAATTACTACATATAAGAGGCCATAGTGTATGTATATGTTTAATGTGTGACTGTATTGTGAGCTCTCTTATAATTCTCCAATAAGAGAGCTCACCTCTTATATGTAGTAATTCAAAGTGATTTGTTTAGTACTATATTAAATAAGCATTTAATTACTTTATTGATAATAAGAATACGTTTATAATAAATAATGAAAATGAAACTGTCTGCATCACAATTAATAAAGAATAACAATATATATTTTTTTAGATTATATTCAGATGATTTAAATCAGCGTCTTGAAGACACACAAATTGAACAAAGAATATCAGTTATGAGAATAAATTGAAATGCACTACAATAAATAGTACAATCATTCAAAGAAGCAAAGCACTTGACCTCGAGAATTAATCGTTTAGCATTCGTCTATTGGCTGAATAAGAACGCCAGACTGTTGTAATTTAACAATGAAAATCTCATTTGTCATAAATATTCTATTACATTCCAAAAGACCGGATAAAATTCCGAAAACTATTGAAATCATTAATAAAAAAAACGCCATTAAATTCCCCCTAGGGAATTCATTACAAGAACAAGAAAAACATAACTCAATACAGAAAAAAGTATTATTAATTATTCAGTTTTTCAATTGAAAAAGAGGGTTAGTCGCCCTCATTGTAGACTAGTTTTACGACTTCTGGCAACTGAGCGTAAAAGATCGTAAAATTTGGTCAAAATATTTCCAATACATTTTAAGTCGCTTAATTGACTTTTCGTTTTAACACTTAGTGCGATCGTAAAAGTATTTGTATACTAACACACTGTTTTGAAGGGATTTAAACTAATTTATTTAATATTATTTGTAGTAGTTAAGCCGCAGAATTATTAAATAGTACACAAATGAATTCGTTGACAAAGAATCCCGCTGAGTGGTAATAAAATAACCAGCGTGGTGTTTGAAGGGTGTAACACGGGGTGAATAATCCCAGTCCTAGGGTAGTTAAGTTCTAGACACGCTTTACACTTCAAATTAAAAAGGTTGTATAAAAAGACCACCACTGTTCTGGACATAAATCAGTAAATGTGGCTGACGCACTTCAAATGCACTCTTCTCCTAAACATTCACCACCGTGACTAATAATAATTTACAAAAGAGTTTAAAATTATAATAGGGGATATTTTGAATATTATGGGGATGCAACAACCCGCATTCATCATTCATATTATTTTAATCATATGGGCATTTTTATCCATTTACACAATTCGTACAATACATTTATATAAACGATTCGAATCATGACCTATTTAAAATTAAACCCATTCGTTATTATAACTGGAATATAGAAAATACTATTACTCAGGTTCAATGGATTTTAAAGTGAATACTGTGTCTTGATTTGTGTAATTTAAACAATCAATTATAGTCCATTGTAGAATACAAACTATTTATTTATTTATTTTACATTTATTATTACTATATCATACTGTATATCTTCTATAAGTCTTTTCAGGTACTATATCTTCTATAAGTCTTTTCAGGTACTCGCTTTCGCAGACGACGTAAATATTATCGCTAGAACTAAGAACGTGTTAATTGATAAGGTTAGAGCAATAAGGGATGCCGCTAAAATAGTAGGATTAGTCATAAACGTAGATAAAAGTCAGTATATGCATGTGACATCCAACTCGGAATTGGTAGCACATCGTAGCCTGAACATAGATAATGACCACTTTCAGCAGGTTGACTCTTTTATATATTTGGGAGCAGTGGTCACTAAGGAGGCTGGAAATAACCAGGACATCAACTCTCGCCTGCAAAGTGCTAATAGGGCGTATTTCGGCTTAGTACGCTTGCTCAGATCAAGATATCTAAGTAGAAGTACCAAGGTAGAATTATACAAGATGCCAATTAGGCCAGTACTAACCTACGGTGCAGAAACATGGGTTATTACCAAAACTGAAGAGGATAGGCTACTTAGGTTCGAGCGGAAGATTCTTAGAGGATCTTGGGTCCTGTTCAGAAAGTGCCCTGGGATTTATTTAGAATTAGACGGAACGATGAGATTTACTCATTATATAAGAGCGTGAACGTAGTGCAGTTTATTAGGGCTTTAACATTAGGTTGGGTTAAAGAGCAGGAGGGATAGTATCGGAAATACTATCCAGCAAGCCTGTGGGTAAGAGAAGGCAGGGTAGACCTAGGCTAAGGTGGGCGGACGAGTTCTATAAGGTAGTTGGGAGTTTAGGAATTAATAACTGGAGGAGCGCGGCCTCCAATAGAAATAAGTGGAAGATGCTGGTGCGGGAAGCCTTGGTTCATCACTGAACTGGAGTGCTTATGATGATGATGATGATGATATCATACTGTAGTACCACTAGAGCATTACGGGGGATCCCAAGTCGTCGTCAGTAATAATAAGATATAAATATTGTATAAACACTACTCATTTATTAATTATTTATAATTTACTTATGAACTTACTTATTTTATAAACGATAAAAAAGACATACTATTTTTCTTATTTAATATTTGGAATAAAATGTATCAAATTTTTACAAACCATCAGTAAAAAATATTTTATTATATACACCCCGAGGGGCTTTTTGAGAGTGTTTCTACAAATTTAGTTTTTTAGACACAACAACGTATTAATTAAATGTCTGTCGGTGATCTTAACTATTACTAGTTACACAGATAACCGAATACCGACTTAATAATCAGTATTTACCTTAACAATACAGGAAATCAGAGTAAACCTGGATCAAGGCGATCGATTTGATTTTTTTTAATTGAGCGGAAATTGAACCTATGACCACATTGTGCTGGCTATCACATTTAATTAGCTTATTGCATATTGAAATCAAATAAAAATAAGACTTACTGAACAATAATAATGAGGTTCCTGCAACTCTGATTAATGGGAAATTTATCTTGAAATAACATTCAAACTTAAATGAGACTGTAAAATGTAGATAGAGTTGATCGATTTAAGGTTTCCTTGTTACCCAACACCCTGATTGAAGCTTTTATTATCGCTGAAGAGTCTACTAATCGAATTAAGCACAAGAATAAAGACAGAGAGAGTTATCCAGCTGCAAAAGCTCTCCAAGTCAAGTGCCTAAGCTTTGTAATATGAATGCAACTCCTCTCAAACCACTCGTCCTACATTCTCAGATTATGAAATCTGAATGAATTTATCCAATAAATGTTGGGTGTAGTGGGTATTCACGTTTTAATGGGAGGTAATTTAATACACAATTTATTAAACAGCATGAATATGGATATTTTCCATTGTTGAGACATTTTGAAAGTAACACGGATAAAATGACACATTCATTTTGAATAATAGCCTATAATATTATAGGTTCTATATTTAATTTTTATGGTGAAATATAATACAATGGATAAGACCAGCTTAATAGCTCAGTGGCTACACATTTTGTGGTTATAGGTTCAAATCCCGCTCAAGTAAAAAATTATTTGGAAGATCGAGAATAATATTAATAAAATTGCGATCGATCGTCTTGATCCAGGTTTACTATGATTTCCTGTACTGTAAGGTAAATACTGATTATTAAGTCGGTGACCTGTGTAACTAGTAATAGTTAAGATCACCAAAAGGCAATTAATTAACACGTTGTTGTGTATAAAAAACTAAATTTGTAAAAACACTCTCAAAAAGCCTCAGGGTGTATATAATAAAATATTTTGTACCGATGGTTTGTAAAAATTTAATACATTTTATTCTAAGAATTAAATAAGAAAAATAGTATGTCTTTTTCATGGTTTATAACCTGACCTGTGTAACTAGTAATAGTTAAGATCACCGACAAACAATAAATAAACACGTTGTTGTGTCTAAAAAAACATATTTTTTTTAAATAGTGAAAATGATATGCGTTTCTTAATAATGAGATTCTTTTCTTCTTGGGTGCATGTTTTTTTTACATTGTTCGACTCTCTTATGTAAAGTACGCGAAACGTATACCAAACAAAGGTCGTATTCGTAAATCATGAAAAATATTTCGTGTCCCAACAGGACGAAAATATCAATATTTCACTAAATTTCGGGATAAAATAATATTCTACGTACAATAAAAAAACATTTTTTTGATTTTATAACCGTACGGTCAGATTGCCATTTGCCGAATTAATCCCGAATGAAAATGCAAAGGCTTTTTTTAAAAATATAACGACGATCTCATAAAATTCCCAGACTAATATCGCGTCAATGAAATCAAACAAGTTCTTAGAATTTATCGTCGATAATTTAGGACAAGTTGATTGTTTTCAGAATCGCCATACGTTCCATGAATAAAGATTCTTTAGAAATAAATCCACGGTGAATGTAATGAAATTCCCCTGTGAGTGCTGAAAAAATAAACATGGGTTTAATTATGATGCAGGGTGTTGCCATGGCAGAATGGATCGATGGCTTTTTGAAGGCCCAAATTTATAATTACAAGTCTGTCCCGGTATACCTGTTAATTTGTCTACTTGTTTTTAATAAAATGGCAGGTATTTAATATATAAATTATACATTATATAATTAGTAAACACCATTACTGGGGCTTTAATCCTACCTAAGCTCAATATATTGATTGACGGCAGTAAATGGGTCGAATATTCTAAACCTTCGAAAATTATTATTTGACTTCGAAAAAGGGTTTCGATACCAAGAATCAATAGTCATTTAACTTTTGGTAATAGTACCTGTGGATAATAATTGGTTAATGACGTAAACAAGAAACGTTCTCTTGTTTTTTTAAATATTATTATTTAGTTTCATTTGTAAGACTTCATTAGGTCAGTTCTTAAATTCGTGTGCATTTTTATTTATTAAAAGCCAGAATCTTACCACACTTATTATGAAAAATATTGGTAATGGAGGAAAATATGTTAAATAATAGTAACTAACATTTAACTATCACTAGCTTAGTTTACTTTTAAGAACTTGCATTGGGTATTTGCATATATTTTATTTGAAAAATATAACACTTTGATAATAATTTATAAGTGCATAAATGAGTAAAATAATTTTTTAATAACGGAGGACAATATACCATTAAATATATTTTTTTTTTAATAAATTGTTGACGATTACAGTTGCACAAGATCACCAACAGGACAGCTTTTTCCAATTTGGTATTTAACCTTACAATGCAGGAAATCAGACTAAACCTTGGTGTATATTTATTTATTTATTTACGCTCCGAGATTTTATTTTAAAAAGGGTTTTTTGAGAGGGTTCTTTATACACAACAACGTGTTAATTGTCTGTCGGTGATCTTAACTATTACTAGTTACACAGGTCACCGACAGAGCGGCTCTGCCCGACTAATAATCGCCTCAGTATTTACCTTACAATCCAGGAAATCAGAGTAAACCTGGATCGAGACGATCGATCGGGATTTTACTAATATTATTCCCGATCTCGCAGTCCAATAACCGATCAAATCAATTTAAAAATTCTTGCCTTGAGTGGGATTTGAACCCATGACCACAATATTTGTAGCTATGCTTCTTACCCCCTGAGCTATTACGCTGGTATATATTATTTATTGTATTCAATAAACCAGGATTACATTGATATTATTCCGGATCTCTCATTCACAATAACCGATTAAAAGAGTATTATTTTTTCAATACAAGTAATTGTATTGCTGGACTACAAACGTCATTTTGCCAGCTGATTTTTTTTTTGTTGAAAAAAATGTAATTGCTGTGGAATTGCCTACATTTGGGCGCACCAGCTGATTGTTTTCAATAACGACATATATTGATAAAGAGAGAGTGTTGGATTCTAGGATGGATTGTTTCGAGGGCATGACAAGTCGTTGTATCTTGGGCTGAAGAACGGAGTAACCAGATCCCTTACAAGGAGATGAGCTCTGATCGGGAGACAGGTGACAGGTACACTCAAATAACGGTTCTTTGTATATTATTTATAATCATATCAATTATATTCCATTACGAATGACAAGTTCATAAGCTCCATAAGCGTATTATCATACATATATGACCGGCACTTAATATGGATGCATAGAAAGTTCATAAAAACATCAAACAGCTTGCTACTTAAAAAATATATTTTGATCATTGACAATCCATCATCAAGTATTCGAATGAAAAAATATGAATCTACTAATAAAATAATACCCTCACTGTCTTAAAAATAAAGAGGAGAGATTTTTATACTTGTGTTATTTATAACGCAAACAAATTCAACATTGCATTATAAACAGACCTAGTCCAAGTGGGTGTGGTGGAATGATTTGAAGTTATCGAGCTTTCTCTCCGATATTTAGACAAATACATCTGCAATTATCATAATTATAAAACATAAATATTGTATTTACGGGAAAAACTACAAGGCTCAATGCAAAAAAAATATAAGATTGTTCTGTTGATATCAGAAAATTCAAATAGAAAAATAAAGCAATATGTAACTGGGGTAATTTTAATTGAAATTTTCAATTTGTTAATGTTTTTTTATGTTCTGCATGGCTTTTTAATAGGAAGGTTATATTTTGAGCTTTGATTTTCATTTTGCTTTAGAGTGGTTTTTTTTTTATTTAATAAATAAAATAAGTTCAATTATTTTACATTATCAAATTAAATATTCTGAAATTTATTTAATATTTTCAATCGTTAATGTTTGTTAATGTTCTGCTGTATTTTTTACCCGCGCAGTGCTCTACAATGTTTATCAATAATTGATTCAATTATTTAAAACCTGTCTTTTCACCCTCTTGCCCGAGGTTTAATTATTAATAAGCATTTGAAACACATAAATCAATAAATGTGTTTATCAGAATCGCTCAAATCATAAGCAATACAAATCGACTGTTAAATTGTCCTTCTATCATATAATAGACTATTAAAAAATACAGATATTAATATTGTTTATTTGTATAAAAAAAAAAATCTTAGAGAATGTTGAGGTCTTCTTAACCACAATATTGAATATTCTAGAATATCCTTGGTGTTTTCAGAATAGTTTGCTCATTGTGGTTGTTGAAGGTACATTTATAGAAATGCGGTGGCATATGAACCGAGTGTATTGCTTAGAAAAACAGTTTCGTCGTTCGATGCCATTTAAGGTAACAAGTATGTAGTATAATACTCTTGGCCAAGTCATCGTTCATTACAATAACTTTATAAATAAATTATTGAAAATTAAAGGTAAAAAAGACATCGATTATCAAGAAACGTATCTTCTTATTCTGAGTAACCTTATGAGAAAACAAACACACCTAATCTTATATCGATTTATTCTTATCGTTCATTTTATATTGACACTTCACACACATTTATGGTAATCGAGAATAAACATTGACAACACCATTGTCGATCCGGGAAGTAGAAAAGTTCCGGAATTATTCCACAACCTTATCAACATGTGTATTAATTAAAAACACAAATGAATCACCAGCGATTTTATATAAACAGAAATGTGTACAGCATGTCTTTTATTCAACTAAAAATAATTAAATATAAGGAATGGTACATTAAATGTAACACAACCACACCTTCATTAATGGTCCACGTCGGCTGGTTAAATATTTCAATTACTTATTAGGTGATTGACCGCCTGATTTGAATTTGTATTATTATAAGCATACGTCAAAGAATTCATGAAACAACAATAGTACATAAAAAAGAACATAAACTCAAATGGCACACACAGTCAACAACCTGAGACATTATGACAACATAGTGTTAACAATTAGTTGTTGTTGATGCAAAAACGGTCAGCGACCTTAGGCGCTATGACAACATACTTGTTATTGTTATTCATTTGAACTTTGAAAATTAATTTTGTTTTTTTTATTATATTAATATATTCACTCATTATAATAACCGAAAATTCACAAACTGTCATAATAAATTATTTTATTATTATTAAATATATTTTTTATACGTAAGGCCCTTTTTAGTATATTTTTTTAATTATCGTATTGGAATTAGATATTTGCCTTTAATTTATTTGAAGTTCAACCAAAGACAGGCTGTATAATAAAACTACGTTAGTAGAATCTTTATTATTACAAATACTATTCTAATTGTAAACCTCTTACTTTTATGATAAAATATAACTACACCTTGCTAATAATTATACATTATAAACGCAACGAAGATCAATTACATTAATAGCTGTCACTCAACAAAATCAGAATTGCTGGCGCCCTAAAGCATTATACACAAGTTATATTTATATGTTGAGTTATATTAAAAAGCATATCAAAAGTGAATGCATTAAATGAGTGGCGCCGATGGCAACGACCAACTCAATGGAAACTAATTGACTACTTTATTCGCGGTATTTATTGTGGAGAAAACTTGCAGATCCGGAATGCAGAGTTGATGCTATTTATAGCAGATATTTTAAAAAACAAGCTAAAAATATCATATAATGAAGAGAATGTTGTATGAATGTGTAGTGTATTTGTACCGTGGACTAGAATTTTAACTGTAAGATGTAATATCTGGAGCGGCATCTAATTTGTTTTCTATTTATGTTGTTTGTAGAGTTGTCAGGATTGAGACATGCCGCGAACGGCTCTGATTGACCAAACGTCAATTAGGAGAGACACTGTATTCTCTGATCTTTCTTAATTATTAATTCGAGTATGTTTTTTGGCTTTTCAGATAGTAGATAAACCCTAAAATGAGTTTGTATAAATACAGTATTAAAGTATATTAAAGGTGTGTGTATTTGCAACTACAGCGTAATAGATAAAGATGCGTGGCTACAAATACTGTGGTCATGGGTTCAAATCCCGCTCGGGTTTACTTTGATTTCCTGTATTGTAAGGTAACTACTGATTATTAAGTCGATGACCTGTGTAACTAGTAATAGTTAAGAACACTGACAGAAAATGAACACATTGTTGTGTATTAAAAAACCCTCTCACAAAAGCTCCTTCGGGCGTAAAATAAATTAATTATATTTATATGTTGAAAAGCCACTAAACGAGTACTAAGAATGATGATTACAATGTAAAGAATCTGCCATAAGATAACAAGGCCGAATAACATCAGACATGTTGAAATGCATAAAATGCCGGAGAAATGTGAGAAACAGGCATATTTTAAAGGCGTTGTACCGGTTTTCCTCTTTGCTAAATTGCCATGGCGCCTTTCATACACATATAAAAATAAATTTATATTTTAATTGGCATTAAAATGACTGCGGGATTTGACATAATCAGATGAAGTCGAAGGCCCTATCGGATGACGACTCTAATGGAATTAAGCCGGATTTATCGCATGTACTTATTTTGTGCGAGTACAGCTGGAAAAAGCTTCAGGTAACCTGAGCCAATTAACTAATAAACATTTTATTTATCATTAACACTCAAGAGTAAATCAAGGTTTATTTTTGTACAATCAAATGGCTTGCACTATAATGATTGCACATAAATGCTGCATTTGTTGAGATTTGATTGCTACAGGTAGCTCAATGTTTGAAGAAAATGACCCTAGATTTTAATGAGAATATTTTTAATATTAATAAAAAAGAAACAGCCAATCATTTTTTATAAAATTTTGGATCATCTGTTAGTAGTAGTCATATGTATTTCCACTAAGATTAAAAAACTGATATTTAACATTATGCGATATAAAAATGTTCGTATCGCTTATAGGATTTCCAAACTGTGTTCATAATTATTTATGCATAATTAAGTGGACAATATTTTTTAATTTATTTTGCGATATACATGCTGTATACTTATGACATTCGATTTATGTATAAATATGAAGATGGCGGACCAAATAGACGAATCTGTGAAACAATTAGAGTTAATATTTAAAAATCCAGTCGTATGGTAATAAATCGTCGGCATCGCTTCTGTTCATATTTCGCTTCATACACCCAGATTATTCTGGCTTGATCTTTTTAAATAGACTGATTATACAATAAATCCTTAGGCAATCTCATTCTGATTATTTTCACAGTTGATACTATTATCAAATCAAAATTACTCCACCCCAAATGTAATATAATCCGATCGGTCACGCAATACAACGTCAAATAAATACTCAGTAAAATATAAAAATAGTTTCGTGAGTAGTTTCAATTAGTGAACGGGGTCATGTTAGATGAATACTTTGGATAAATGAAAATCCAGTCTATAACCTGACCCAATACTTATCAGATTTCTACAGACTTTATTCAATCAAGTCACTGCGGGACTCTTCCGTCCTTATTTGAAGATCTGATATCAGCTTTATCAACTATTTGATGACAATCCAATCTTAGAACGGTGCTTAACGAGCACATTTCCCAAATAAACAAATGTATTAAATATTTACCACAATGAAGTCACTCACCTGAAATCAAAGAAAACAATAGTTAATAATATATTAATATAATGCTCAGCTTAGTTAAATTGATATTTTATGATTAAATTAAAACCAGCATAAAAGCTCAGGGGATAACGCTTGTGGCTACAAATACTATGGTCATGGGATCAAATCCCGCTAAAGTAAAAAAAAAGATTCGATCGATTACGACCGTCTTGAACGTCTTGATCCAGGTTTACTCTGATATCCTGGATTAGAGGGTAAATACTGATTATTAAGTCGGTGGCCTGTGTAACTAGTAATAGTTACGATCACCGAACAACGCATTAATACGTTTTTGTGTCTAAAAAACAAAATTTGTCGAAACCTTCTCAAAAACTACTCTTGGCGTGTATAATTAATAAATATTTATTAACACAACTTATGGCCAAAAACAAGCTATTTCAAATAATATAATATGTGGAAAGATAATACAATTACAAAACATAATTCTACTAATAATATGATATAAAAAAAATCCCCAGACGAAAACTAAAAAGCATAATTTAACAGTCTATTAAAATTATAATTTTTTAGTGACTGTTTATAAATAATTTATTGATTTCTCTTCGGGGGCAAAATATCTTAATTAAATTTGTGAATATATATAAAAAAATTATGCTTTATTATATTTTACGAACATTCATAATAGTTCAACAATTACATTGTATATAATGCTTTTAGGTTTATTTAAACTTGCTGTACAAATTAAGAATGAATAATTTAAATACTATTTATAATGGACATTGTTGTATGCTACAAAGAAATACATTTTCATGTTTTCCAGTACACATTTAAGCCATGAATGATTTATTTTACGAACTTTCCACGAAGCTATTGGGTTGGCTAACACATGTTCCAGACAGAATCTTTAGGTCCGGTTCATTCAATATAAATACACTTGTGTTCATTCAATTATCCGAAAGTGCACACAATGAATGGCGCTAAAGCGTGATCCTGGAACCAGGGGATCTTCTTCGAAAAACAATCCGTCCCCTCATAGAGATAAAATCATTTACAGCACAATAGGCAAACACAACACACTGAATGGAAGGATGAAAAGAAATCCCTTGGATCAAAAGAGAGAAAAAAAAAGCTGGGCCTTGTTTCAATCCGCCGCGCAAAGAATACTCGGAAGTCTGCACATAAATTCTCTAACCTATACAATTCAACAATTCCTTGAAAAAACTATAACATATTATATATGATTAATTCCCCCTTTGAGGTGTTTTGCTCATTAAACAGTAAATAGCGATAAAACGATATATCCATTGTCATTTCAACAAGGTCTCGAGATGTATTCATACGGAATCATTAATCAAACGGCTCGTCGATCATTCATGAGTTGAACAATTTATCATCCTTGCAATATTGCGCCCATCTAATTTCGAGTTTATCAAAGAGACCATTTTTACTCTAATGATTATAAATTATTATATAAAAAGAGAGAATAAGAAGTAGCGGGACTAACCTAAACTAAGATAAGGGAATGTGTTAATAACCTGCATACAATTTCAAGAATGCATGTAGAAATAAGTTTATATTATATAAGAGGAACTGATGATGATTGCGACGAATTTTAAATTAAATTATTATATCAAGATTCAAAATATAGATAGTCCTAAATTCTTTAACGTGTGGGAGAAAAGTACCGCTGCCATTTTGGTTATGTGACGTTTAGATCAGTTTAGATTTATAGGCATTGTGTTGTGTAGACGCCCCAATTTTATAATTGATAAATTTACGCCACATGAACGAGAACTAATAATGATAATATTTATTTACAACGTTATAGGCAATTTAAAATAGTAGCGGAAAATATACCACACACATTACATGTCAATTATTTTTATTTTAATAGAAAAAAATAATAAAAAAATCCTGAAGAAAAATAAAAATTCGGACTTGAATTTGGTAATCTTTGGAATGCTCGTATGTATTTTTTTTATCCTAAAACAGTAGGTAATCTACCAATATATCAATTATTTATAACTTATTATTTCTCAAAAATGAATACCGCAAAAAGCGTCATGTTAAGTCATTAAACGATGAAAAAGAACATCAAGTCGTCACATCCGCATGAAGACTGGTTGCACAACAAATGTGACTTAAAATAATTACTTTAGTGTTTTCATATATGTATATTTAAAATATTGTTTATTGTCTCAACACACGATGCCCTTGTTGTTGAAGGAGCCACTTTAAAATCACATCAATTGATAAGGGAACTGGTTTCAAAAATTGTTTTGTTGCGGAGCGAAGGTCGAATGTATGAATATTTCACACTTTCTTTAATAACATTCATAAATTATTATACAGACAGCCAAATTTATTGAAGTGACTGCTGCTTTGAATTTTAAGACAATAAAACTTTCAACTAAATGTCACTATGTATTTAAAAAATAATATGAAGATTGAAGATATGTACGTTCATTTTATTATTCATAAATATGTATAAATACTCTTTTTAATTTATTTAAATGTACATACAACATATATATCAATGGTATTCTCTTCATATTATCAAACATTAGTATTCTACACTATTAGAAGTTTTTTTCAAACATTGAGCCACATAACACCCGAGTTTGGTGCTTCATTTTTGTGCAGTTGTTGAAGTACGAACCAATTAATAGCACAAAAATTAAAGAGTGACTCGAGAGTTACATAACTCGCGTATTATGTGGTGGATAATAAATAAGATCAATTGGGTTTATACACAACAATTTGTTAATTCATTTAACTATTACTAGTTACACCGGTCATTGACAGAGCGGCTCTGCCCGACTTAATATAATAATAATCGCCTCAGTATTTACTTTACAATCCAGGAAATTAGAGTAAAGCTGAGACAATCGATCGGGATTTTATTAATATTATTCCCGATCTTCCAGTCGCAATAACTGATCAAATCAATTTATTTTTTAATTGAGCAGGATTTGAACCTATGACCGTAGTATTTTTAGCCAAGCGCCTTCTATTACATGCCCAGAAACGAGTCCGTTAATAATTATATCGCAAAACTATAATAATATCATATTATCACCAATCACAGTCGTTTGGAATTTTAATCAAAGCCAAGCATTTAGAGTTGTTATCTTTATCATACGTTGAAAATGGGAGAAATAAAAATATATAACTTATAAATTAAATGCGATGGGAAAATGGCCGCAAACCACAGGGACTGGATATGTTAACTGTTTTAAGAATGCCACCTTTTTGTGCAAACTTTTCGAGTAAACTCACAACGGTATTCCTTACAATTTGGTCATGGAATTTCAAACATGATACTTTCGGCTCACTTCGCATATTTCACTCAAACGCGTCCCCTTGAATTTAATTTATTATCTAATATCGGCCTCTTCTGTTGAAGCGTTAGAAAATATGGTTCGTTTTTTTTTAAATATGCCCAAACTGTGACCTTGCAACTGGTATTACATAATAACATTAGACAGGGGGCTTAAAAAGACAGTTTTTTCACACACGGTATCATATTTCGCGGTGGTTTTTAAAAGAGCCGACAACCCACAACAGAGGGTCGAAGGCCACTTCACAATTAGACACGATATGGGATAAGCTGCGATTTGTCATTTACACATGATTAACTAAATCACAAAAAATATAGTCAAGGGTTTCCACATAAACAGTGAAGGGGTGTATATACTCCGATATGCTAAATTAATATTATTGACAAACACCGTGAAAGAAACCACATTAAAAACATTGTACCCCTAGGGGATGATATATCAACAAAAACTCGTCGCCTTGGTAGGGTTCATCTATACCACCGATATACATATTAGCAGGCCATATAACTGTTTATATACATATCAAGATGGCGGACCAAGTAAACGAGTGAGACAATTAGTTTTGCCCCTGTCAAACTCATCTGCTTTGTCCGATATCTTAATATTTAAACATCCAGTTTTATGGTAATATATCGGTGGCATCGCTTCTGTTCATATTCCGCTTTATACACCCAGATTATTTTGGGTTGGTCTTTTTAAATGGACTGATTTTACAATAATTATTATTCTGATTCTGATTTTCAAAATTGATACTATTATCAAATCAAAATTACTCTTTTTTTAAAGTTTTGCTCCTGTCAAACTCATACTCAATACTTATTCAAACATCCAGTTGTATGACCTGCTAATATATCAGGTTGATCCAATCCGTTGCGGTACACGTCAATCTCTACATACAAGCCCTTTTCTTGTTCTACTCCTCGTCTTTTAATATCATATTTGTCACATTATCCTCATTATTTTTTACTCCCATGCATCTATGATAGTAAAAAAACATATACACAGCAATTGGGTATTCTTCTATTAACCAAACATGTGGCTTGCTTAGGGTCAGTTTCATCAAGTGGTGTTAAATCGCATGCTACACGGCAAGAGATTGTACGAATCTCGTGTCATGTACAAATATTCCGTTTCTTCAACGCCTGTCAAAGCTATAGCCGAGCGGTTTCGATGTGTGTATCGGAAGCATTCAAGAGAACTTGCATACAGGCAACTCGAGCCGAAGCGACGCGTTCGGCACGAAACTGGAATGGAGGGATAGCACGAGATTTAAATATAACACCTCGGATATCGGCAAACTGGATTTTGACCGTTGGTAGCACGAGTTATATCTTAAAGAAACGCATTTGACACTAGCTCGAGATTTAACACCAGTTGAAGAAACCGGGCCTTACTTTTTTGACACATTAACATTGAGATTCGTTTAAGAAGTGTGTATAAAATTGCCAGAATTAAGAAATGCCACCAACGGCTTTGATTGAAAACCAATAAAATAAACAATCTGTAGGTGACAATATAGTGAGATATTTGTGGAGGATCGTCTACGGTCAATACCATGAAGGGTTATTGTCCTGTGGATATTTCCGAACACCTCGTTTATTAATATTCCTGTGGATACAATATTTGCTGAATAAACTGTAGTTACACGAGTGGACGGGACACTATGTAAAATATGATTGGTTACGGAGGACTCGAGAGGCGGTCACATGAAAGGGGAATTCTTCGAAGAAGATTAAAACAGAACGACTGTGACCATGTCCAACACCAGAAATATGATATCTTTGTAGGATTACTACATTTCCAGAAGAGAATCCTTAATGTTGTACGACTTGTAATTATGATAATTAATCATTTTTAAAGCGGTCCTTTCTCACCCCACATATCGAGACAAGATGCTGATTTAATAAAAGTCACGTATGTAAAAGTTGTAACTACAGAAGTCGGTATCTTCTACACGTGATGCATAAGAACCTTTACAACTCGTTTGCATTCACTTGGAGAATACAGATATGAAGGTTTCTGGCTAAGAGCCTTGCCAGCCAGATTAGATTAGAAACTCACAAAAACAACGATACTATATTATACTCAAATATTCAAAAACTCTACAAAGGAATACAGCGATCACTGAAAGAACGACTTATTCACAAATTTAAGCAAGATACTTTTCCCTCAAAGAAAAACCAATAAGAAATATTTATAACCAAAATTGATTCCAGATTTATTCAGCAATATATTTTAATTTATTTTTAAATAGTCACAAAAAATATCTGACATAAATTATAATTTTAATAGATCGTTAAATAATGATTTTTAGTTTTTATTGGGGACCTTTTTTGTATCGTTATTGGTAGAATTCTGTTTTGTTATTTTTTATTGTTTTGTTCCACGTATTTTATTATTGAATCTTAACTATTACTAGTCACAAAGTGCACTAAATAATCGCCTTAGTATTTTCCTTACATTGCAGGAAATCCGAGTAAACTAGGATTAAGACGATCGAACGGATTTTTTTTTAATATTAATCTCGATCTCTCAAACGTTATCACCAACTAACGATTAAATAAAAAAAAATTGACATGAGCGATATTTGAACCCTTATCCCCTGAGCTATTACGAATTTACTGTCCAGTTATGATATAAAAATAATCTATAAAAATTGTATTTACTAATTTAGTTCCAGTGATTAATTTTCAGTACAATACATGCAGAAATATTAGAAGGTATTTTTCTAAAATAGGAATAATATGATCTAACCCAAGGAGTACACGTACATATTTCACAAATATTTACTATTTATTATTTACAGCTTAACTATGCTTTATATTGTTGTATTTACATATAAATGTAAGAAATGGATATTGTCTATCTATCTTTGAATAGAATAAGGAATCCATTTAATGGGAAGATGCAAAGAACATCTGGGATCCGTCATTTGTAAACTCTTGAACCATGTGCGAAGATATTATGTGAGACAATATTCTGTGACCACTTCTAAAACAGACACCTAAACCAACTACCGTGTGACAAAATTACAATAAGTATCCAAAACTAATAGATTGAGGTTCACATTCCGTTAAATAATACATCCCGGATTTACTATTTTAGAAAATGTTGTATTCTTCGAATAGAAATATCAAAGCATTTCCTCAACACGTGCGCCGACTAATTATAATGAGTATTTTACAAAGGGATGCATTTTTATATATTAAATATTTTTAAAATTTAAACAGCATTGATTATAACAAAGCAATAAATCATTCCAAAATACATTACGTCAATTAACCGACTGAATGAGTTAATTACAACATCGAAACTCGCCAAACTAATGAACGCAAAAACACATCAATTATTATGATTTCAAGTCATCATTTTTTATTGACAATTGCTTTCCCAAACGACAATTTAATAGCTTTTAAATATAACAATCTATTTTAATTAATTGCTGTCATATTACAGGAATTTTTACTTTACCTTCCACAACCACAGTTAAACTTACAATAAAATAATATGTAATTAAAATGTGAATTATTTAACCACTTTTTAAAGAGCTAAATATGTATGTAACTATTCGTTAGGAGGTTAAAACAAGTTAAGCTTATAACCAGAGCTCGGCTAAGTGAGTGCCTCGGAGTACTGAACACTGCACGGGTTATATATATATATATATATATATATATATATATATATATATATATATATATATATATATATATATATATATATATATATATATATATATATATATATATATATATATATATATATATATATAAGAAGGTGAATGAAAGAAACAGAAATATACAAAAAAAAATACAACAAAACATATTATACAAAATATAGAGAACATCATGATTGCTTAAAGTTAAGGAATTCTTTCATTTCTTAAATTCTAGGAATTCTTTCATACCCCACTGGCATTCTATTCATGCAAAAGAACTATGGATCTGGTTAATGGGCAGTGACGGAGTATGTTAGTATGGGTCCTAGGGGTTGCAAATAAGGAGTGAGAGCGACAGCGCGTATACTTCTCAGGAACAAACTAACTGATGCTATATATATATATATATATATATATATATATATATATATATATATACATACATACATATATATATATATATATATATATATATATATATATATATATATATATATATATATATATATATATATTAAATTGGTAAATTGTATCATTCTCTTTTAATTCTAAGATATTATAATATTGACAGAACAACCTAATAATATAAAATAATCTTTGAAATTCCCATCCAATCCATTCGGCCACATTCTAATATTTTTCCATGATTATTTTACGTAAAAATTTTGTATGATAATTAATGCGTAAATACCATATAACCCTTTAGACTTTATTATTAATACGTATGTAAAATTGAACACACCATAAAAATTGAAAGATAATTGTATGTTGACTAATAGAGTATAAGATCTTCAGTGCAGTATGAAGGGCAAAAACATCAGTCACCTGTAACCGTGAACCTGCGACATTAGCAAGTTAACGAGGTCACACTTTGCCTGCGGCCGGACTTGAACCTGAACCCGCCTATGCATAATGGATTGTTGATACGGGAGAGAATCGCGGCTGACTATTGTTGTTCGTTGCATTCAAAGTAAAATAAATGCAAATATAATCATCAGATTTGAGAGGCAAATAGTGTCAGAGACGAATAAGAGAAAACTATAATACAGATCAAATCTAGTAACAAACAAGTTACGAGCAAATCTTGTCAGTTATTCGCGATCTTAATTGTCGTGTAGATATTCCAATTCGATTATAATAACATATTTAAATGTACTGTACAGGATATTTAAAACTAATAAATACTATTTATAGAAAAAGGAAAAACTAGAAGATTGTGTAGAAGTGAACTCGTTTTATTTTATTGGTTATTTCTAACTACCCCTTCCATTTAATAATAATAAAAAACAGAGTATCTGATCCATCAACGAAATTCGAATGTAATAAAATATTTAAATGTACTTACAGGATGTTTAAAACTATTAAATACTATTTATAGAAAAAGGAAAAACTAGAAGATTGTGTAGAAGTGAACTCGTTTTATTTTATTGGTTATTTCTAACTGCTTTTTCACAAGGGATAAATTGAAGGTTTTAAAATATAAATTGAGACTAATTATCTACATATTGCATTTTATAATAAAAAAACAGAGTACCTGATCCATCAACGATAGTCAGATATGCATAATTTTTTCATATATATATATATATATATATATATATATATATATATATATATATATATATATATATATATATATATATATATATATATATATATATATATATATATATATATATATATATACTCTTAATATATATATATATATATTAATATAGTATATATGTTTAGCTTCCTAGAACTGATTATATATATTATCTGATCATATATCTTGTATTGAATATTATTTATTAAGTATTGTCCCCAAGATCTTGATCTAAGGTAAAATAGAAAAGATATAATATTGTGAATAATTGTTATTGTGTCTCCAGTTTATTGAAACCACCGTGTATAAAAGCAGTGAGACATTAAATATAATTTGTACCAGAAAGCACCTGAATAAACCAGGTCGTGAAGATATCGTCACCTAACCTCACTCGAAAAGGTCAGATTCACTTTGATCCACAAAATGCTACGTGGAAATTTCCCTTAACAATCGCAATCTGAGAAGATGCTGATTTTTATAAAATTTTCGGAACATCGACCCGGGGGAAAATATGTTTGAATTGGTTAACCTACACGCCATGCGGGTACAGATAATAAATAATTTATGTACGAGATTCAAATTGAATCTGAATGACCCTAAGTCATCGACTCACTCGAGCATAGCCTTTAAGAAATTCAATCTAATAATTGAGATATCCTGACATATAAGAACACTCGGATACTATTTCACAAGAGCTACGACAAGCACTGGCAAAAACGATAAGAATCTCGGCTGGCAGCATCCAAGTCCAAGAGTAGTGAGAGTGGGCAATTTCTCTTAGTAATTGTATGATGCCGACACGTGTACGAGGCCATAATGATAAAATACAACAGAATATTGTATTGTTCTAATAAAATGTACTATTAAATATATCTCCGTATCTCAAAACTATACTCCCCAGGAAGTGAAAGACGAGGAAACACAGTTGAACATGATTGAATCTAATAAAATCTTGAACCAAGTTTACCCCGACTTTTTTAAATATTCCCCTTTGCATGTAAAAATAGTTTCAAAAGGTTTGTGAATAGTTAAATGATAATCCTATTGGTGGCGCATTTTTTGGCAAACGCTAATTATATTATTTAATGTACAGTGGCGTAGCGTGAGTTTCTACCACCTCGGTGCTAAACCTAAGTTTGCCGCCCTTCCTCTATAAATTTTCTTTTATTACAAACAGTCTAGTCAAGTCAGGATACTTGTTTTAGTTACATTTTTTTTTAAATAAAAATGTAACAAAAACCTGAGAGCCGGTTTCTTCGATTGGTGTTAAATCTCGAGCTTGTGTCACTAGGCGATTTACGCGCCAAATGCGTTTCTTCAAGATTTAGCTCGAGCTACCAGCTGTCAAAATCCATCGGTTCGCGTTCGGCTCGAGTAGTTCGGCCTGTATCCATGTTCTCTTGAATGCTTCCGATACACACATCGGAACCACTCGGCTATAGCTTTGACTGACGGTGAAGAAACGGAATATTTGTACATGACACGAGATTCGTACAATATCTTGCCGCGTAGCATGCGATTTAACACCACTTGAAAAAACCGACTCTTACAATTTATTTCCGATTCGAATTGACGAAAATCACATATTTTAAAAAAATAAGCGATTTATATTAGCGGACTGCCAAATGTCATAGAAAATTAAATGAAAACCACCCATTATCATCCATCCATCAAAAATTTATTACAACAGCCAGATCATCTAGTCTTTGCAGCCCACAAATATGAGCCTACCCATCGGGCCAACCACCCCCAACGCTACGCCCCTAATGTAATATGTTCAGAAAGTATATACATACGTCAATAATTAATTTGACACTAGTTTTTTACTACCCGTTGTCGTATCTTTTACTTTGATATCCCATTCAAATGTTTAATTGCACGTGATGACAACACGGTTGAGGTCACTTTACCATAGATTTCCTTGAACCGTAGAATAATAATGATTCGAGTTCGAAGCCCTGTTTTACAAGTACAGCCTTCGAGTGGCGCCAATGTTTTGCATTCGACACCCATATATGTCCCACCCGACTGCCATGAACATAGGGAGACGGTCAAATAAAAACAACTATAAGTAATATGTATATAATTCCAGATGAAAAGAATTCTTTGCCGCACACAAAGCCCTATAAGGGGCGGAGTAGGGAACCGCCCTTGTATGCCGAAATGCATGGATGCCGAAATGTCTTCAACTAAAATACAAAACCGAAGATAATGTATGTGAAACTGATAATGTGTAATATAGTCTAGAAACACTGTGATCGTGGGTTCGAATCTTACACACCTTGAATAAATAAAATTGTTTTAACAGGATATCTGAATGGAATGCTACGAATTCGCGCACTTGGGTGATCTATTTTCCACCAATTCTGCCGCCTACAAGGCTTGTGTAGGAGCGACCTTTTATGGAAACATATAAAAGATTGTCTCCTACACTTTACTTAATTTTATTTCATATATCTATTCACGACCCGTTTTAAGAGGATTTTTTAAACACAACAACGTGTTAATTAATTGCCTGTCGGTGATTTTAACTATTACTAGTTACACAGGTCACCGACTTAATAATCAGTATTTACCTTATAATACGGGAAATTAGAGTAAACCTCGATCTAGACGATCAATCGGGATTTTATTAATATTATTTCCAATCTCCCAGTCGTAATAACCGATCAAATCAATTTATAATATTTTAAAGTAAGCGGGATTTGAACCCATGACTACAGTATTTGTAGCCACGCGTCTTATCTCCTGAGCTATTTATAGATAACTTTCATTTTCTTATTTGGACAATATTTTTAGTTTATACCGTTTTTGTTTTGTCTTCTCTCAAAAAAAAGCTCTCACATACGTTTATATGCAATAAAATAAATAAATATATGTAGGTTGGTTAAATTAAAAGGCATTTATGTACTAATATTATTTGTCTGATATTTTAGAACTCTGACCACGTATAAGGGATAATCCCACAATATAATTATTTATCCATCAACACAATCGATGAATTTATCAAGCGACTAAAAATATCAAAGCCCAAAACGTGACGTCTTTGTCAAAGATGTTAATCACGGAGGCATCCATTGTTATTCTTCCAGAATGGATTTAATTATATTCCCGATATAAGAATATTAAATTATCAAGTGTGGTTATATTACTCATCTGAATACCTTCGAAAATGTTATGAATCATCATTAAACTTTGACATGATTTTATTTGGATCAATTTAACTGATCTACTGTGGTGGTCTTCGATGATTTATATTTTATATATTCCGTGGTTATAATACCAGTTGTTTAATAGGTGCAATTTAGTTATAATTTGCCATGGAGATCGTAAATGGGTAAATCAGTACATATTTTCATTGCCTCAAAGGAAACATCGAGAGAAAAGGTGAACCGTGAGAGAAAACCATGAACTAGCGGCACAAACATCCTGTGTTGTATATGAAATTCCAAACAATTTTCATTAAACGTTAACTTTTAAACAAATTAAAAAAGTACAGTAATTTGAACGTCAATAAAAATTCTTCAGCATAAGTGAGTAACCTTTTACGGCGTAAAAATTAATGTAAAATCCTCCGTTTACATATTATATTTTGGGAGATACTAACGCATAGTTAATACATAAGATTAAAATTGAACGATTAGTTTAAATAATCTCTTGTACTGAGTAAAGTGAGTAAAACTATAGAAATATTTTTTTATGCGATCCGTTTTTTTTAATAATAAATTCGTAAAAATCTGAGAATCGATAGGTTAAACAAAATAACACATAACCAGATTTAGGGGATGAAAGTTAAACATACCGATTTCAATTGTAAACTGATATTAACCGGGCACCACATAAAAAAATTAAATATTTTAATAAGCGGTAATAATATTAAATAAATTAATTTGTTAAGTCTGCACATATCAAATCAATAGATTAAATGTACAAACAACTAAAATAATTATTGCTTTAAACTACAGTGATATGAGAATAAAGATCGTATTCAATATAGTATAGTGTGTGCGTGCGGTGTGTATGCGTGTACACCAATTATACCAAGCTCTAGTCTATTCGTACACACACCAATACTATAATTTCTAGCACGACTCACTAACACACTCTTTACACGACTATGGAAATGCAAACAAGACATTGAATAATCGATTTGTTCAATTTAATTGTAGTTACATAATTTTTTAAAATTATTATTAAGAGAAAACAGTCGTCTGGAATACCAGAGACCTACATATCTGATGACTTAATAATCCCGACTTAATAATCGCCTCAATATTTACCTTCAATCCAGGAAATCAGAGTAAACCTGGATCAAGACGATGGATCGGGATTTTATTCATATAATTCCCGATCTCCCAGTCGTAATAACCGAGCAAATCAATTTAAAAATTCTTGACTTGAGTGGGATTTGAACCCATGACCACAGTATTTGTAGCCACGCCTCTTATCCCCTGAGCTATGAACGCTGGTACATTAATAAGCAATTCCAAAAATTTACAGATTGGTTAAAAGATACACATTTAAATAAAAAAATTTATCATTGACGATCAAGTGATCATCAGGCGGGAATAGCATGGGTCATCAGCCTTTTGTAGTGAATGCCAGCAATGTACAAAAGCTGAAATATAAAAAAGAGTCAGGATAAAAATAGCATTGAACAGGAGAGGAGAGGCAATTCCGGTTTCAGGCACATCCAATCTCGCTACTGAATCCATTATAATCACCATAATTGGATAATTAACATACATAAAAATGTATATATAGAAACCGACAGATTCTTTTATCTTATGAAGTTACGTCATTGTATTCGTGAGATTACAGACACGAGAGCTTTATATGAAACATGGTGTTGTTGAAGATCCACAATACAGCCTTTGAACGGCCTTGGAAGGACATGAAGCAACGAAAGGTGAGCCTCTCTACCGGTTTAGCCAGTGACCAACTTTGATTATTGCAACTCCTTAATTATGTACTCGTATCTCTTGCTGGCAGGTAAACTGTCATCTGTCAC
The DNA here is from genome assembly GCA_022606485.1 of Agraylea sexmaculata. Taxonomy (NCBI): domain Eukaryota; kingdom Metazoa; phylum Arthropoda; class Insecta; order Trichoptera; family Hydroptilidae; genus Agraylea; species Agraylea sexmaculata. Next base: position 27,316 of record JAGTTH010004677.1, read on the forward strand.
AATTTATAAAGAGCTCTCACTTCGTTTCAATTAAAAAAATATTACAATACTTCACGAAGCAACTAGTCAAATTAATGCCATACTCCGAATCTTTATCCGAGTGATTATAAAATTATAAATAATTTTATAAAAAATCGTCTGAATGAGAAGGGCAGCTGTTGGGAGATTGCTCAACCAATTCGAACTTTAAGGAAACTTTCCAAAGAAAACGACTAATAAAAAGAACACGCATCCATGTGCATACTAAAAAATGTATATAAGCGTTTATATCAAAATATTTTGACGAAAAACACTGACGCAATTTGAGGTTAATAAATACAACCATATTTGGTTGAACATATGGCCAGGTGATAAATCAAACGATAATTATATACATTGCCAAACGAAATATTATAAAAATACATATATGATAATCAAACCTCGGCCAAGAGGGTGAAAAAAATAGGTTTTCAATTGTTCTCAATTATATATCACTGCACGGCTTTTTACTACACATATTGTTTTACTATTCAGTAAAATGTATTATTCTCTTTGAATTTTCGGCTATAACCAGTACAATCTTATAAAATAATAATATTAATAAAATAAAATTACTAGTGTAGATGTACATCATATGTTTTGTGTAAATATCAAAGGGTTGAAATATAATAATAAAGTAATCAAATAGTAAACCAATATTGTAAAGATAATCGTTGCAGTGCTCGAATACGTCAGAACACTTCATTACATCCACTTGGACTATGTCTGATTATAATGCACCAAAATATTCCTGGAAAATGTCGTAAATTCTAAGATATCACAAGTGTTTTTTATTATTATTATTTTGAATTATTTAAACAAACACACGTTGAGATAAGCACAATCGCAAATTAATGTTTGATTTTTCAATAATATGTTTTATTTATTTTATTGAGCCCGTTTGAATAACAATAAGGAACATTTCGAAACACAATTTGTATGTTTAAGCTGATTAACGGTTATATCGACGTTAACAGATGTAAAAGAGATGTCATTTTGCGATATGTTGTTGACTATTCCGCATAACCGTTCGACATATCTAATTAAGGTCAAATAACTGGTTCATCACCTCTGAACAACTTCCTGGACTCTTGAGAAGATGACGGGTTTAGAGTTTCAGAGGTCTAGAAGGTTCAGAAGTCTAATGTATGCCTTCTTATTAAATATTATCATAATACAACTTGCTGCTTAAGAATTATTTATTATACACATGTGACAAAGAAATAGTAAAGTAAGAACCAAATCACTTTGAATCCCTACATATAAAAGGCCATGGTGTATGTATACGTTTTACCGTGTGGCTGTTTTGTGAAATTACATACATACATATGAAGAAAATATTTACACTTTATTACTTATGGGAAAAATACGTTCAAGCATCTGGAACGGGTAAAAACGTATGTAGAGGAACCTCCATATAAACCCTATTTGGACGCAATATTTTTTTAAATATCCGATCATCGCTTGGAGTACAAAGTCGAAAAATATAAAAATACATACATACATACAAAGAAAATATTTTCACTTTATTTCTTATGGAAAAAATACGTTTCATATACGTACAAGGATCTGGAACGGGTAAAAAACGTATATAGAGAATCCGATATGCTATTTTTTTAATTATTCGAATTAAACGGCGCAAAATTTCATAAGATCTCCTACTCTTTATATCAATTATAAACAGTACACATCTAATAAAATATTGTTGATGTGTTAGTAAAACGTAAAAAAAAATCTATATTATGGCGTGTTCTTTATCTATTATACGCGTAATCGTCAAATTTGTATAATACATTTCCCAATTAGGTATATTTTTCAGATAACAGATAACATATCAGCTACCGATTTTAACATATACTCGTGATTTTTGTGTAGTTATTAATAATAATAACGTTATATAAATGCAGAAGAGGTCTTATATTCTGAGGCGTGACTCGAGTACACGGTTAAAAAGAAGTATTGAAGTGAAACATGTTACAAAAGGAAGGTGTAAACAGATGTAAATTGTGGTAGACACACCTGAGCAACATAACATAATATGAGTAATAAAAGTAAAGCTATACAGGATATCTTATCTAGGCTATATAATATAAAGAGTAAGGAGAATGTTAACTATAAGATTTTAGCATCCGTAAAAATACACTCGGTTGTGATAAAAACGAGTATCTTTTAAAATGATAAATCACCCGACAGACTCTGTCGACATTCTGATAAGACATTTTGAACTTGCTTCGGCTCCAAATAATGTAATCTTTATCGTTTCCTGTGACTGATCATAATGTGAAAGGCTGAAAAATGAGTTCACTATACATATAAGCGAAAAAACACACTTCTGTCATTTCAAATATGTAGATTAAAAAAGTAAACCGTTCAAATCTTTTGGACCACTTATTCATAAACATTTCTGTACATTATATATAAAAAATCTCAATATAGAATGATATAAATCGTTCAATAGTTTTAATATTATTGAACGATTTATATCAATTAAATATAAAACACATAAAATCATGTGAATTAATAATCTCTTCCATTTTCCTTTGAATAGATTTCAACGACTTGGGAACGAATATGCGCAACTGGGTGATTTCTTTTCCACCAATTCAGCCACCAACAGTGTTTGTGTAAGAGCGATCTTATATGGAAACATATAAATTATTGCTTCCTACACCTTACTTACTTAAAGAAAATTGTTATCAGTAATTTCCACAGTAATGCTTACTGTAATAATTACTGTGAAAATTGAAAAAAAACAATTCTCTTTAAATTATGGAATTTCATCAAGAAATCAACACTATCAACAATTTAAATTATTATCTCCTACACTTTACTTTTCTTATTTCCGCAATATTTTTATTTCATAGTGTTTTTTTTTAATCTGTAAAAAATCTCCCAGATCGTTTATATTCAATTCAAATAAATAAAACAAACTTAATTAATCATATTATTATTCTTGTTGTTTCATTGACTTTTGCCTTTTACTAAGTTGACTTTAAAATATATGTATAATATGTGAAACTAAAATAATATTTATTATAACGAGAATAAATAATAATGACATGTACCAAATCCGAATGCGTTTTCGGCAGATAATTTATTATTATTTCATGTTAATTTCGGGTTTGAATAGCATTTCGCTGAAACAAATTCAACCCTTACAAAACATAAATTATTAAACCAAATATATGCGTAAGGGTTAATTGTGTTAGAAGACTCTAATCATCACTAGTAAAAAAAGGAATATCTAGGATCAAGATGTTTAGGTAAAAAGGAGAGAATGATGACTAAACATAATACCGCATGCATCTTAGTCAAGGCTCATTAGTCACTTTCTAAACATTTAGTAGATCCACAGACAAAATATTATTAAACTGTGATCAATATTAGAAGCCGTGTTAACGTATGATATATGAGAGGTAACCGTTGAACCTTACAAATGAGAATAAAAAGAACACAGGTAGAATTAATAGGGGCAAGGAGGCTGAGACTATTGAACAGCAATCAAAACATCCACGACACCGTACAAAATGTGTAATTAACGTGGATTTTATTTTATTTTATATGAATTTGAATATTTTGTACACATGACAGAGTTCTCCTTCGGGAGCATCTCCTTAACCAGATAAAGAAATAAATGGCTGTCGTCGGTGGTTCACTTTGATCTGTTCTGAATTTTAAACATCAAATACTCCACACCCAATATCTAATAATGGTAAACATTAAAATAGACTGTAATTATTATATTTAAAAAACCTATAATATTCATATATTTTGATCCTTAAATATACTCTTTAAAACAAACAAAAAATAGAGTGTTGTTTAAATAGTTAGAAGCTATTTATTTTTAATTTAGTAGGTAAATTTTTTTCCATATATTTCTTACTGCAATGTAATGTATGAAAAAAACATAATTTTGGATCGATTTATTTTAGGGAATTATTATTTATTTTTTTACATAGCCTTACAATTTAAATTCAAAAAAATTTCGACTTGTAGTTATCGTTAAACCTCAGCCAAGACGGTGAAAAAAGATGTTTTCAATTTATCACAATGTATTGTATTATTCGGTAAAATGTATTAAGGCGTTTGAATTTTCAAGTATAATTTTTGAAATTTACATTCAACTTTATAGTTTGTCCCGTGAATATAATACTTGGTGTAAGATATGTATGATAACTATAGATGTATGTAGAGTTAAAATAAAATAATACAATAGTCAAATATTAAAGCAATATTATAAAGGAAATATATTATAACATAATAATTGATGTATGATAAGTGTAGATGAACATAATATGTTTTGTGTAAATATCAAAGGGTTGAAATAAAATAATAAAGTAATCAAATAGTAAAGCAATATTATAAACTTTATAGTTTGTCCCGTGAATATAATACTTGATGTATGATAATTGAATGTAGAGTTAAAATAAAATAATACAATAGTCAAATATTAAAGCAATATCATAAAGGAAAATTTTGCAGAGCTTGTCAAAGCACTTCATTAATTGGACTAAGACTAGATCTGGTTATCGTTCCGAGTGTTAATATATTATAAATTGAACTAATTATAAGTGTTTTTATTAGGCAAACCATACAATCTACCTTAGTTATATTAAATTAAATATTTGTCTTGTTCCAAGTTAACGGCTTTTTAAGGGTTCTTTGTAAAAAAAAAAACACCGAAAATGCTGACAAGTCCCCGTTTAGTCGAAATAGGGCATGAGCCACTCGAGGGGCGGTTTATGGCCAATTTGGTAAGGCGAACAATGGGATTGTATGGAAGATGCCGGAGATCACAGTCACCCTATATGGCATAACATACGTATTGGCAAAAAGACTGACCGATGAGACACACCATGGGATGATGGGAAACTACAACTACCTGGAGCTGGACGATTCTGTGTGCAGGAATGCGAGCTGACTACCACACATATTTATACAATATGAAGAAAAGAAGCTCCTTGAAAAGAGATCATGTCTAGACGTGTCTGTATTTAGCTCGATGCGTATTTGCAAAAGATTCATCTGAATACATAACATTACATACATGACATTTTTTTGGATTCCTTCCTGCTCTATAATATATTTAAAAAAAACACTGATCAAGATTATATTTTTGTTTACAAAATATTTAAGAATAGAATAAGACCATTATTAATTATTAAAAATCCATACATAGTTATTTTGACGCCAATTTATAACAGTCATATCGAGTTGCAATGCAATACAAATACATACTGTGGTCAAATCGTGCAAAAAATTTGTTCGGTTATTACAACTGGAATAATACATATTAATAAAATTATGATCGATCGTCTTGATCCAGGTTTACTCTGATTTTCTGGATGGTAAGGCAATTATTAAGTCGAGCAGAGCCGCCCTGTGATCCCTGAAACTAGTAATAGTCAGCGACAGGTAAAAAAAAAAAAAAAGAATTAATACGTTTTTATATCTAAAAAGAAACCTCTAAAGAGACCTTCGCGGCGTATTTATAATTTAAGAAATATAAGTATAATCCACATTATATATCCACAGTAATTACTGTGGCAATTACAACTATCCATTTTCTTTAAATTCCACCAAGAAGTCAACAATATTTATTTATTTATTTCCATATAAGCTCAGAACAGTTTTTTTAAACACAAAACAATATAAGTAAAAAAGGTAAACAAAAATGAAAAGTACATATATTTTATATCTATAAATAATAGTATTATAAAAAAATGTTTGTATGAAATGTATAAGTATAAAATAAAATAAAGTAAGGTGTAGGAAGCAATAATTTATATTGCTTTGAAAGGTCGCTCCAAAACAAGTCCTATAGGTGGCAGAATTTGTGGAAAAGAGTTCACCCAGGTGCGCAAATTCGTTGCTAAATCCTACGACTATTGAGAGGAGAATAAAAGAGGTATACATAAACATAAAACAGTATAAACAATTTAAAATATTATTTACTCGTATTTATATTTGGAAGTATTTCCCAAATCATCTACAGCTTGTTTGCTTTATTTATAGATGACAACGAAGAAGAAAAATAGTCTATTAATTCCAAAATACCGTGAATGACTGATATCGATTATATTATGTGGTGTGACCAATCGGGGTCGTTGGTGGCATATCTTAATTATAAAAAATGTATACTACAAACAACATAAGCGATCCTTGGTGATTTATTAATAAATTGAATAGTGCATAATTATTGCTTGGAAAATAATATACTTGAGCCGCCTTGTGGCCCAGTGGTTAGTGTAACGGATTCGTGAGTGAAGACTCCCGGGTTCGATTCACAGCACCGGAGTCACTTGGTAGATCTGGCTTAGCAAACTAGATCTTAAGTACTCATTGCTGTGTGGTGGCCTGGGAAACCATCTCTACTATATTCTCCCGTAAAGGCCAAGGTGGCCTGGCCAACCCCTTATAAAGGGACTCCCGTCAATAGGGAAGGCGTCACGATAATAATAATATAAATAATATATTAATTGTGCAATATTATTCATTCAAGAATAGTGTTGGGATTTAATAATAGTACAAGGATTAAGTCCCGCAACGGAATCTTTGATCGTGTGACAATATAAACAAGGATGTGGGAGTAAATAAGAGAGGTTAAGACATGGGTTACCTGCCTTTGCAGGTGTCGGCTAAGGCATGCGCCATCTTAACCACTCGACCACAAATTTATAGATCGAGTCTGTCCATTAAAGCCTTCACTTTTTATAAGTCTAGTTTGAAATCCCTCACCTTCCCGTGTAAAGCGACACCATCGATACGACCCAAATATAACAAACAAACAAACAAAAAAACGATCGAAATTCTGTGAACTAAAACGATGACCATCTCGAGTAATAAAATACAATCCATTAAAACAACGAATCTATACATTTTACCAATTAATAAAATTATATTATAACAAACGAAAAATAAAATGTCAATACACATTATCGATAGGCTCATTTTTTCCCTCCACTAATTTGTTGACCCAAGACACAAATTCTTTTGTCTAATAATATGAAAGCCTGCATTCATTTTCTTCTATACACAATTAATTTCTATGAGGTCGGTTTCTTCATACGTAACTCGAGAGATATCGGTTCATTTTTAATACAAAAAAAGTACTGTTTATAACCTAATTTGGTTATATCAAAATAGGTCGCCTAATAAGTGGATGCGTTAAGTTGTTTTTTAATTAAAGCACTGCACGGATAAGTTTTAATACATATAAATGCATGGGATGATGTTTTATTAATATGGCTTATACAATTTACAAAATAATAAAAACAGGTATTTGTACTCCTTTAGTCGGGGTTTTGGTGATATCGTAATATAATGCAGTTTTGCGGTGTAACCAGAGATGTGCCAAAGTCAAACGAATATTGTAGTATTATATCTATTTATTTCTACCATGTTATGCAATGAAGCGATATAAAGATGAGTGCATTAATAAGAAATTAGAACAGAATACTATAATATTCGTTTGAGCTTGGCACATCTCTGGGTGTGACGAATCGTGGTTGTTTGTTTATTAGCTGCTACCCCCGAGTATGTATCTCTGAAGTTTAAAATTTACTCTACAGATATAAGAAATAAAGAGTAGTTGATTGGGGATTTTGAGAGAAGTAATCAACGAAAGGGGAGCGTTAACGACAGCAGGATACAAACCCACAACCCCTTTACAAATAAAACGTATAAAAGCTGATAATACTATATATAAAACTTAATATAATATAGATATTTTTTTATACTTTGATGTGCAAAAAAAATCTAGTTTGCATTCTATGTTTGGGCAAAATTTAAAATTTGAATTTAGAATAATTATTTAGCACGCGATATGCTAAAGAAAATCGATAAGTGGTGAACACAATAAAAATAATAATATACCGGAATAGTTTTAGGCGTCGCGGCGTCTCTGGCCACAGGCAGCGACATCCTGGATAATATCCTGCTGATGGAGACACGGAAGAAGACACTCCGAAGGTCTGAAGATCAGCACATGGCTGACAAATCACCTAACACTAATCATACACTAATTTAAAAAAATCACACAATAGTCTAATAGTGTTACTTATTCACTATAAAGCACTGCAGTGATAAATTCAGTTATAAAAATGTGCAAATTTAAAGAGAATGAACGAGGAAGTCGGAGCGGCGAGCAGCACAACCTCCCCACTCGACAGTCGCACTCGCACTGTTTTCTTATCTCGCGCTCTGACGACGACTACGCATAACTAATAATAATAAATTAAATATGGAATATTCAGAATGAATAAATTTTTATCTTCAAATTTTCTTTTATTATTTTGTATAATTGTGTTACAGTGAATAATGTAGTCAAAGGGGAACCTCGATTTCTTCTTCTCGACGTCTTTATTCGTCCCATATTCTTGAACTCATTTTTCCCCATAATAAAAAAAGAATAAAGAGAAAATTATAATAACATGCCGTCTATTTTCTTCATATAACACACGTGGATCATATTCCAAATGAAGATTTTATATAAAAAAGCAGGATTCCCTGTTTTTCTACTAAAAAAATTTCATACTTCTAGTATTTATTTCAACAGCAACAATTTGGATATTGTGTTAAATGGAAAATCAAATAATAGTGTGTATGAGGAAAATGAGCTATCCATAAATATATATTATTCTTACAAAGAGTAAAAGAGAATTATTAAATTAATGCGTAAATGCGTGAGATTCAGTGGGTAATTTCAATAGAAAAAAAAAAATAGTTTGTAATGTATTATTTAATCATTTGATCAATATTTCCAGTAACGTGCATATCTCTCCAGATAAGATAAAACCAATTTCGCCGAAAACGACAAGATAGTGGGCAAAACACATAATTGTAAAATAAAATCAATTTCATTTGTTTGATCATTGAACTGTAAGTTGTAAAAGTTTTTCCATACATCTTAGCCGGTGGACCAAACGGATGCGCTTTTTTAACATTCATCGCAAGATTTGTCTGTTAATAGATTATTCAATTTTAAATAAAATGTATTCGTAATGTAACCAGATAGTTACTAATTAAGTTTCTTATAGTTTAGAGTAGGGGTTTATTGAAAAAACATTTTTGTAACCCTTTTCGCATTCGCGTATTTGAACTTCTTGTGAAACGATGTGATGGCAACACTCGTTACGAACTACGGCGAATACAGGTTTTATTTAACAAATCCTACCTTTTTTATTCGTAATGTAGTCGTACATTATTGTGTACTATAAATGAATAAATTGCATTTGCAAACCCACTCGTTTTACGCCTACATCTGGACGCATTTGCCGAGATGTCGTCATAGTGTGAAACTGGAAAAGCTTCAGGTTCTTATTCTCTCAACTGCAAAATACTCGTGGGCGACTTACTTGTTTTGGATAATCCCCATAAATAAATTATTATAAGAACAGCTAGTGCCATTTTAGCCTGTTACATATTATATACTTTTGTTGCATTTTAGAAACTATTTAAATAATACAAAAATATGCCTTGTATTTCAAATAATGTCACCAAAAACCTGTTACCTAACCACAATATAGAATACATACTTCAAATGTTTTTTTTAAATAAAATGTATTGTAAAAATGAAAGAGTTTAATAAACTAAGTCATGTTTTTATTTAGGTACTTATATAATAATCACATAAAAAATACTTTTGAGTGAACATGTTATTGGAAAAAGTCTGAAAAATAACACTTTCACAACTCAAAGTAATTTAACTTAAGACAATAATGTATTTAAAAATTAATACATGTACTTAATAAAAGAGTATACATCAATAGAAGACATTTGATCGAATAGTTTTATAAAGGCAAAATTCTATTATAATACAAATAGATTTTGGCAAATCAGGAATACAAGCAATTTTGTTTTTAAATTTATCTATTTGATCGTTTGGTCGCTCTTAGATTTTTCTCTATTTCAAATTGTCTTAGATCTGTCCTTTGTAAAAAGTCTTGCCTATCTAGATAACTAAAATGCATATTTATGATTAATTATATGATATAAAATAATTCAATGAGAGTATAAATTTACTTACCCAGCTTTTCCTTTGTTGTGTAGGGTTATTTCTTCTTCAATCCCTTCGTCTTTTTTGAACGAGACCCAGTCTTGTTTGGATTTTTCCAAAGTAGTAACTTTTGATTTTTTACCCAGTTGCCCTAAAATAGCAGACAATCCACCGGCACTTTTAGGCTGTCTAACAAGAGGAGATGTAATTGAATAAGTTGATGAAGTAGGTTTTTGTATAACGTCACCTGAAAAAAAAATTCTCATGCAAATTGTGTTTTTAAGAATTATAATAAATAAATTAAATTTATACTTTTCATAGCTGTTTCTTTCTCTTTAGTCGGAGGGGTAATATTAACGGGCTCTGCTTCTTCAATTTTTTTTTTTTCTTCAATCACCTCTGGCTTAGTTTTGACTATCTCTGTTTTTTTAGTATTTTCAATCTTTGAGGTCTGTTGGTCTGTCGAATCAGATAAGAAGGACGCCCATAAATCATCTTCATATTTTTTTGCTTCCACTGGATTTAACGTTTCAGCTACAGATTTTACATTTTCTTCAACCGCTGTGTCAGCCTCTGCAGTTTTGATTCGTTTACTAGATTTTTTTTTTGAACCAACAGATTTCCTTTTTTTTAATTTATTATTTTGCTCATTCTCATATTGTATTTCAGTTTCTGCATCCGCCTCGGCTTCAGACTCTACATCTGAATTTGATAATTCACCTTCAGGAATGAAATCAACATCACTTTCGTCACTGTCAGAAGGCAAATCCATCCTATAAAAATATCTTTTATCATATTTGCTACTGAAATATGTATAAAAATAATAGCTTTACAATTTAAAAATAAAAATTGAAATGAAAAAAAAGAATATTTTTTAACTTATTTATTTAACATCATAAAATAAAATTTATTTTGACGGTTTTATTTTATTTCTATTTCGGTTCTTAACATTAGCGACTTCATAGAAATTGCTACCGACAGTTTTACGTTTTTGTTTTCTATCAAGAGCTCGTCGTTGTTTAGCAGTTACTTTCTTCATTTTTGCTGGTGACTCCGTCACTTCTTTAATCAATGAACTGTTTGCGTCAGAAACTGTGAAAGTCCCACTACTTGATTGGAATTTAGAATATTTGTTTTGAGACTTTTTCTTCTTCGATTCCTTGGAAGTCTCTATAGAATTGGCTAAGTTGTCTTCAAGTCCACTAAGATCTCCTTCACTATTACTATAAAATTCACTAATTTCTGAAGAATCATCATCACCATCGTCCATTGTAATATCAGCTGTGGTATCATTATTCTCGGTGATTGATTCATCACCTTCAATTAGACTTTCATCAATTTCAATACTCTTAACTGATTTCGTATCCTCATTGTCATACTCGAGGCCAACTCGAATTTTGGCAAAATCTTGCATGACCCTAAATGACCTGCCTTCCTCTACTTTGGATTTTTTGGTTTCATCGTGAGTTTCAGCAGGTGATGTGACTGTTTCATCTTCATCAGATTCAGTTACGTTGGCATCATTTTCTTTTGTAACCTCAGAGGGTGTTTCTACAGGAGTATCTTTACTTAATGGCATTTCAAATCCTGGAGGAGCAACATAAAATGGTAATTTTCCCCTCTGCCAATCGTTTAAAACAATTTTGGCGACAGCTGCAATATCAGGTTCACCTTTTTTCAAAAGTTTTCCTGTTCGAGCTGCCAATTTTTCCAAAAATTCCTCGGTGGTCGACCAATCTACAACTCTGTATGTTTTTCTTAAATATTCTTTTTTAACACGATTCAATACAGCTTCGATGTAATCTTCTGGATTTTGAACTAATTCAACTCTAACTACACCTTTTAGTACTTTTTCTTCATCCGTTTCTGCCGTCGGACGAACAACACCGGGGCAATCGATCAAGAATATCCTCTTCATCAGCGTGATGTACTGCCAGACTTTAGTCTCGCCGGCAATGGGAGCAACTTTACATACTTTTTTTGAACGAAGAGTATTTATGACTGAAGACTTTCCAACATTAGGATATCCAACAAAACCAACGCTAATTTGCTTTTTATCAGAGTGAAGTTTTCCAAACTGACGGAGTAAATTGATAAGAGATCCTTTTCCAAACGGATGTGTTAAGGAAGAGTGAAAAGCAACAGTCGGATATTCGGAGCTGAGTATCGCAACCCACCGTTGAGTCACCCAAGCGGGGACTAAATCTACTTTATTCAATACAAATATCAGGTGTTTGTGAGGTTTTTCTTTTCTTAAGAAGTTTTCTAAATGTGCACTTCTTGTACCTGGAGGATCTCTGGCATCCAAAACTTGTAAAATAACATCAGAAGAATCAATCACTTTGTAAAGTTCGTTCCAAATTCTTTTACTTTGTCCGGCACCAAAGATCCATTCTCTTTGGCCATCACGCACTCCACCGTCGTCTCTGACAAGGTCTCTATCTTTCTCTTTGTTATAAGTATCTCCATGTTTGTCAGCAGCCTGGGCGAGCGAATTCAATTCTGTAAATTGCAAATTGACTCTTTTTCTGTTTTTATTGGGGCCGAAAGTCTTTTCAAAACTCTCAGTGTCCAGAAGATGTACTCGGGCAGTCTTAGCTGCTTCGTTTAGGAGAGTGACCGGAAGTCTGGTCGGCCTCATCACTACTTGATAAGGATTTTTCACAGCGGCGCCGAGCTCCGATTGAAACTTTTGTAATGCGTCTTGTGATATAACTCTCGAGTTTCCGAACCATTTTTGGTTGGGCTCTACTCTGGCCCTGGATCCTGAAGGTAGCCTTCCCTGATAAGGAGCAGGCAATATAACTTTTCCCGTTTTATCTCGCTTGGCTTTAAAGTTTCTGTACATCTGCAACCTCTTAATGGTACTCTTGGTACGGACTTTGGCCACTCCCTTCAGACCCTCCGTCGGTCTGTCGGGATTCATAGAATGGTTGGACTTGTTTAGTCCTTGCCTCCGAGGCGCCTTGCCCGGTGCTTTCAGGGAGCCTCTCATTTTGGCCATGATCACTTCTCTCGATCGACTAACTAAAACACGTGTGGATAACAACTGACAGCTGATCGTTAAGTTGGCCAGCCTGTACAAATGTCGTGCATAATATAAAACAGTAAACAAATGAATATTTTACTGACCTGCAACAACCGGAGCTTCTCGTCTATCCAAATAATCTACAGAACCACGCGAAGTTCTCTTTGAAGTTTCTTTATACCGTAAACAAGAAGAGAGTCGCGTCTTCACCGGCCAATGACACCCAGCAATACCAACTGAAATATATCCAAAAAATTCCATATGATTTAAATGTATGCATCACTTTACCAGTTCGTTTCTGATTAAATGAGTTGTTTATTTTACAAACATGCTTAAAAATGTAAATCGAGCATCATGACATCTCATGAAATAAATATACAATATATGATCATATGAACGGAGTCATATGAAGACGAAAAGCGCTCTATAAAATAACAGATCCAAATAGATTTTTCTAATTAAAAGATTTTTAAATGATTATAATTTATTCGTGTAGCAGCAATACAATAATACAGAATCCATACATAGTTGTCAGTGTCAGTGGTGAGCGCAGAGATGTGAAAGATGGTTTACCAGTGGCAGGAGTCAGGGTCCAGGTTCAGGTTCAGGTCCAGCCTGGTGTCAGAGTTCAGGTCCTCGGAGCTGGACAGCATAGCAGACGTGATCTCGCTGTCCCCGGCGGACCCGTTGAACCGTTTCGCTGAGATGTGGTACCAGGTGTTCCTGTGGGCCGTGTTCTCGTCAGTGGTGGTGCACACGATGGCCGCGCTGACTTCATTCGCAACTCTCCGCAAACACAAGTTCGGCAAGTTCTTCCCGCTGTTCATCGTGTTGATGGGCGTGGCTGTGCCTGTGTCTGGCGGCGCGCTGACGAGTGCTGCTGTGGCCTTCGTGTACCGCGCCTCGTCACTGCAGATGTCTCCGGTGCACGCCATGATCTGGGGATGTGGACAGACTGTCTGCTCGGCCTGCTTGGGATTCACTCGGATATTGGCCACTCTATAGAATCACTTTTTCAACATAATTGTTACTGTGCTTACAATTGAGAACAAAACAAATATCATATAAAGTGATAAATTCCTTTCATTATAATATTATATATAAAAATCTTTTGGTATAGGATTAAAAGTCAGGGTTTTTTTTTTATTTATTTATTAAGTGTAAATAAAATATATTTATTCGATAAAACCTGTTTTAATTGAATTTTCATTTTCATAAAAAAAACTCACACAATTAAAATGATCGTCATAACTGATTTAATTGTAAAACTACATTCATTTTCTGAAATATTAACTACAATGTACCGGGAGGCTGTGACCGACTCGAAGACTGATGATCATCTCTGTTCCTCATTAATCTCTGGTTAGTCATTTGCCATTCGAGATCCTGCAGTCGTTTGGCAACTTTTTTTTCTCGAATCCTTGTATTATGTCCTTCGCCTTCCAATACTTCCGACCTCTCCTTGAGATTTTCCACCTTATCCTTCAACATTTGTGATTCTTTAATGGCATCTTCCAATAACAGTTTTAATTCGACTGCCTCACGTCTACTACTGCTCAGCAATGATTCTGACGATTCCACCTTCACTTTTAATTGCTCAATCTTCTCTTGCAACTTTGATTTCTCGCCACGTAATAATGTAATGGTGCATTCAAGATTTCTCTTTTCAGAGTCACTGGATAAAATATTCTCTTTCTGTTTTTCCAACATGATACACATCTCTCTTGCGCAAGCTAAATTGCGCTCCAACATATTATTTTCCTCTTTTTGTTGATCAACGTCACTTTTCAACTTTGAAATTTCATACACCAAATTTGTGTTTTTCTGCTCTAGCATTTCTACTAATGAATCTCGAGACTGAAGTTTAATTTCCAATTCTTTAACTCTTTCTATTGTATTTTGTAGCAGAGCAGTTTTATTGGCTGCTTCACTTTCGAGAGAGTGATTATTGGTTTCCAGCACTGTTGCTTCATGAGAAAGACTAGCGTATTGATCAATCATTTCGGTTCGTTCGGCTTCTTTCTTAGATAACAAATCCTCGATGCGTCTCACTTCATCGACATAATGCTGCAATTGTTGTTTCATTTGTTCTACATCTTTTCGGGAACTCTCATACTCTCCAGTCGTCAACTGCAAGTCGTTATTTATCAGCGCTAAGTCACTTTGTAGCCGTCTATTTTCAATCAGTGTTCCATCTTTTTGTTTATTTAAAGTGATGATTTCTTTATTCAAATTTTCATTTTGTATTCGAAGGTCTCGTAATCTGTGCTCCATCGACATATTTTCGGTGGTTAATAATTCTTGTTTACGAATAAGCTCAGTCACTTTATTCTCCAACATTTCACTGTTCGTTTCCTTGATACGGAGTTGTTGTTGTAAATGTGACAATTTTTCATTTTTATCATCTATATCAATTATATATTTGTCACGGTCCTGATCGAGACGACAAAGATTTTCTTTCAAGTTTGCTTTGTCAGACTTCAATAATTTAATTTCATATTCTAAATCCGACTTGGTTTTTTCGATAGTACTCAAAGTTTCTTTTAAATCCCTCACTTCTTTTTTTGCTTCATATATTTGAGATTGGAAAAGAGATATTTGTTTTTCACTTTCCATTTGTAAGTTTTTCAATTGATTGTGAAGAGATTTACTATGTAACAAATCTGTTTCTGCTATTTTTAATTTGTCTCTGAGTATTTCACATTCGTGCTGGAGACTTTCAATTCTTGAAGAATTAAGTGTTCTGTTATCATTCAAGAGGGATTCATATCTAATATTTCTACTGACCAAATTATTAACTTCTGTCACATTACATTCGGTGGCAGCTTTTAAGCGATCTTGTAATGATGAACGCTCTTGTTCTAAATTTTTTATATGAGAACGAGCCTTTTCCAAGTCTCCTTGAAGCTTACTTAACGAAGATTGTAGTATATTATCAGATCGGTGGCTCTTTTGCTGTTGAGAACTTTCATCTAAATGAATTGTCAGTGTTTTATTAGCTTCTGCAAGAGATTCATTTTGTTTTTTCAAAAAGTGTATATTTTGTTCTAATTCATAAATCTTATGCTGCAATTCATTCATAAACGTGTCACTTGGAATTCTATTCTTTAATTTGTTCAATTCTCTTTGATAGTAATTTCGTTCTTCTTTTAAGTTTTCGAGAGATTCATCTGGTTCAATGTCTTTTGTGTACACATTCTGCAATTTGTTATTTGAATTCAGCTGTTGTTTTATTTCATTAATTTGTTTTTCATACTCTTTTCTTTCATTTTGTAAAATTGATAATATTTCTTCTTTGGTCATTTTAGCATTACAGTTACAAGTATTGTTATTAGTTTCACTTGAACTGTGTGTTATTATTTTTTTCAATTTTAATTGTGCTATTGCTTCAGAATCAGCTAAATTTGAAGCTAAAAGTTCAAGTTGTCTGTTAGCATCCAATAATTTTTTATTTTCATCAACGAGTTTATCTTTAATTTTTATATTTTCTTCTAAAGACGCCTTCAAAACAGATAGTTCCTTTACATATGTTTCTATTCTATCGAAATAGTCTTCTTTGATAAAATTATTTGTCGCTTTTTGTAAAGGAGGGTCACTTAAATTGAATCGGCTTGTCAATGTGGCTATGTAATCACTCTTTTCTTTTAATTTCTTATTACAGTCTGCCTCTACTTTTAATGCCAGTTGATCAATATTATGCAGTTCTTTTTCTAGCAAAGTATTTTTGTCCGCTAATTGAATGGCTCTCTTCATTGCTTCGTGTTGTTTTGATATTGAATCTTTCAGTTGACATTCGAGTTTACAATTTCTATCATTCAAGTTATTAATTTCCTCTTCAAGTTTAAAAACTTTTTTCATAAGATCACTATGACACGATTGTGTTTCAACTGAAAATGTGGGTCTACCATATTCAGTTAACTTGTTCAGTCTTATAATTTCTTTGTCTCTGAGAGCGAGTTGAGATTTTAAATAAATAATATTTTGAGAATAAGTAATGTTAGCTTCTTTACATTCACTGAGTTCTATTGTCAGACGGTCAACATCTTGAAACAGATTTTCACAACTTTGACAATCTGCATATTTTTTATCACATTTTTTAGACATGTTCGTTTTCGATGCTGAACATAGTCTTTCATGAACCGGTATGGATTTTTTTCTAGAGCTTATTGTTTCAGAGCAGATGTTCTTTATTGACATGGATCGACAGTGGTCTTTTAATTTAGAAATTTCCCCACTAGCCTTTTCCAACTGTTTTTCTAATTCAGTTATTTGAGACTTGGCATTCTGCGAGATGTTTAAACATTCATCTTTAGCTTGCATAAGGTCCAAATGGAGTTGGTTGTTTTGTTTGATAAGTTTGCTGTTGTCACATTTGTACGGTTCTGTAGCACACCTGAGTTCGTCTCGTTGATATAAGGCTTCCTTTGCCACGCCCATATAATGCTGCAAGCTTTGCTCGTCTGTACAAGGTCCGCTACTAAACTCTCTACTAGTGGCAGACATTCTGGTGTTAAACTCTCAGCGTAACCCAATTCATTTAATTGACGCCGGAGACGTGTATACTTGGATTCCATGGAATCCATTTGTTTATCGCTTCAATCAAGGAACAACAGATAAATTCATTACACAAGAAATAAACTATAACAGTCCACGGCAATAATAAACGATTGTCACTTCAAACGGTCCGTTACTGACAACAGACATCGGTGTGGCCATCACTAAACTTTATATTTATAGTGACGAGAAGAGAGTATATGAATATTTATTTTCAGAAATCAATTAAATGAACTAACATTGAAAGAGGGAATCATTTTTTGCATATTTTCCGAGAATTTTATTTGCTTATACGAAATTCGTGTACGAAGATACAATTTCCAGTAATACTGAGTTACACAGTTTTATTTTATGCTAATTTTAATTTCATAATAAGGTGAAATAAGTAACAACGATAAACATAGCGAATGACAGAAATGAAATAAGTTGCCAGTATAGTAAATGTCAGAGTGAAAATACAGTGTTGATGAAAAGTATGTCAAGAATATAAAGTGTAGTGACATTTTGAAGCAAGATGCAGGATGATGGGGCGGGGCTTGCTTCGAGGAGTGCGCCTAGCTGGAGTAGCATTGCTGGTCGTCTGTTGGCTGACAGGATGTGGCTGACGGCGCTGGAGCTTCACACGGAGCTGGTGGAGTCAGGCAGGGAGGAGCCTCAGCTCAGGGAGTTCTTCTCCAATCCAGCCAACTTTGAAAGAGCGCCGTCCTTCCAGCCACTCAGTTGGTGTCCACTAATTAATATCTATTTCAAATATACATATTTTGTTTTCACACCTAAGTGATTTTATTATTCAGCCCGTTCGTCCAGTCAAGCTACTTTGGATTCTTTAGATTTAACTAGATTTTCGGATGATGGGGATAAATGCAATGACTTGGCTGTTTTAGAATTCGAATTGCGCAAAGCGAAAGAAACAATTAATTCCCTAAGGACGACTCTAACTCAAGCAACAGGTATTTTGTTAATAACCTTCATTTATTTAACATGATAATTATTTTTTTAATTTTATTTAATAGAATTAAACATAAGTTCAACAACTACAAATAACAAACGATCATGTAAAGAAGAACCGATCAAACCCTATGAAAAAAGAGCTCTAAATTATTTAATCAATGAATATCTGTTACAACAAGACTATAAGGTTACATCGATCACATTCTCTGATGAAAATCCTGATCAGGTATATTATTTTAATTCAGTGTTAAGATACTTTTAGATCATTAATTTTTGTTTATTGTTCAGGATTTTGAAGATTGGGATGACGTCGGCTTGAATATTCCCAGACAGGCCAATCTCATTGCAATATATCGTGGTGAACCTGCCGTAAACATAAAAAATAATAATACTCAAACTGATGAATCTTTTATTGATATGGAGAAAATTGAGTGGATAAATGCTGTATGTACATTATCGATTGTTTCTTAATTATTCAATTAGATATTCATTATTCTTAATACATTTCTAGTTAAATGAAGAGATTGCACTGCTCAAAAAACAGGTACTAGCACTGGAAATGGATAAACTCAATTATCAAAAGCTGTACGATGCAGCTTTAGCAAGTCTGAATTCTTTATCAAGTCCGACATCTGACATGCCGAGCTCGGAGACAACACTATACACTTTACAAACCCAACAAATGGACGTAAATATTTCAGAAGATACACCACAGGTTGACAGATTGTCTTACAAAGGAGAAGAAAATCAAGATCTGCAGCCTTTACCGCAAACAGCCACTCAAAACTATTATGGAAGTAGTGTCTCCACTTCGAGTATTACTCCCGACCAGTTTGAATTAATTGGAAGTGATAAAAATTGTGGAAGGTAATTGAGATTTAATTTTTAAAAAATTATCGATAATCATAATTATAATTTATTAAAGTAGTTCTCAAAAAGACGGATCAAATACAAGTTCATTTGAACCGGCTCTCACTCATGATGAATTAGGGAGCAATTCTCCTAAACTAAGACAGCCTTTATCAGAAAGAAAAGAAAGTATAACAACTTTAGAGGATACAATTAGTTTGAATGAGACCGACTGGCAGAGAAATCAGTTTCTCGCAAATATAAAACTGTCTCAGTGTAACCCAGATGATTTAAACAGACAAGAAGCATGGATTAATAGGTATTTTAATATAACATTTGTAAATTATTTGCTTTATAATTAAACTTTTTTTTTCCTCAGTGACATTCCATCTGAATATAAAATTGCTTTGATGAAGTTCTGTAATCTACCGCATGTGATTGAAAATGAACTATTCAATGATATAATCAGTCCGAGTGAGGTTATATCATTACAAAGATTAGTTTATGTGGTTGCCGCTACTCTACCAAAAGTATGAATTTATTATTTCAACAATGTTTCAATTGTGTATTATAAATGCAATATAATTTTAGATTATTCCAAATTTGCTATTGGTTAAGCGAGATGAAGCCATAAGCCTTTTAGTATGCACTATTTTCCTCCATCCCGAACAAACACAACGAGAAAAACTACTCCAGCTATTGTTAAATCTTAAGAAAAAAATGGAAAAAGATGACAGGACAATAATTATATCCGGTAAACTACTATCAAATATCCTATTCAATTTATCTCTTTAATGATGGTGTATTTTTAGGGTTGGTATTATTAGTGCAGTGGAACTTGGAGATAAATTGTGGTTTGGATAGTGATATTCTCGGAATGTGTTGGGAAATGTTAAATAGTAAATCATCGGAAAAACGTTTACTCGGAGCAGAAGCTTCAATTGCTATAGCGCCTTATATTTCGGTAATTATTCATATTGATTATGTGCAATTTTAAGTTTGTTATGTTTTGATTAATTTTTAGTTGGAATTAGTCAGCTCTCTGTTACTAAGCATGATTGTTTCAATGTGTGAAAGTAATGAAATGTCTATAAAATATCAGGGCTTGTTGGGCACTTTAATAGTATGTCCTACTGCTGTTCCTTCTAAATACAGTTTTATTGAAAATATCCTATTCACATTGGCTGTGGACTCGGACTCAACTATTTCAACAATGTGTATTAAAATACTGGCGCCAGTATTAGCGAGAAGTTCATTAATTAGTGGTGAGTTAAAAAATATACTGCGATAAAATTTCTATTCTGTGAATTTTATTTGAATTCGCGTCTACGTTCTTGGACAATTATTATTTATATAAACTTTTAGGGATATTTCACTCACACTTTTGTCCAAATTTGATTGCAAGACTCGGCGGATATAAAAATGAGACAAACTCCAAAGAAATAGAAACCATATTGCAGATTTTAAAAACAACACTGACTGCCAATTTGATGTATGTTGTGAACGTGGTTTATGTCAAAGAAAACATAAATCAAATCCAAGACAACATAATCTATGACAACAGAGCTTTGGATTATTTACAAATAAATTCAATCTGCAATCCAAAGTTTCTACTGGATGACGAAGAATTCAATGCGTTTAAATTGATAAATGCATTTTTCGGTATTATGAATCTTGATTGTAATCGTACGTGGAATGAAAAAGAATGGTTTATTGATTTCGTGTAAGTTATATGTTTTTAAACTTATTCACTACAAAATACATTGAATGTATACATTTTTCAGCTTAAAACCAATATTAACATTCTTGAATGATATTAAAACTCCGACAGAGGGTAACATTGTTAATTCTATAATGGATATTGTTGAGTTGATTTGTGTAGTATTTGGATCTAGTTTCACCAAAATGATAATCAAACCCATGTTTGAAGCTGAAGTTATAGCCATAGAACAGAAGTTAGCAAAATTGCAATCGGAGAATGTGAGTCTTGTTACTGTGAGTGTTTATTTGGGAGCCGTGCTTTCAACGCTTGACGATGATAAACAAAATATTCAAACAATTTTGAAAAAGTAATTGAAGATTCATTTATTTTACTGTACACACATTAATATTTGATTATTTTTGTAGGTGGTTTATCTGCGGAGGGATGTGCGCATTACCATGTACTATTATAGGAGCACCGCTGGTTTGTTATTCGCTCAAAAATAAAGTGTTTTTCGATATTGGTCTGGCAGAACTCTCTGAAAGTAAGATTAAGATTTATTCATTATACGCCAATGTCAAAAGTAATTAATCACACTTTCAGTGTAAAATCAGTTTATTCATTATTACTCCAAAAGATTACAAATATTGATATGACTGAAGGATTCTTTAGTATAAAAACATATTGTATATTTTAGTCTAAAATTAATAAGGCATTTGTTTTTATGAAAGAATCTTTTTTTTCCTCACTTAAGTGTTACAGTCTCTGCTTAATGAACCATTGGCTGAAATTATAATATAATATATATTATATGTATTCTACTTAGCTTATCTAAAAATCCATCCAATTCTTCATTTAGAGCATAAACAATCGGGATACGTGACATCGTGATATCGTGACAGTCCTTTATTAAATCATTTTTAATTTTGAATGATTTATTAAATCATTATTACAACTATTAGTTGTACAATAAAAATTATTCACTAATTTGATCATTTAAAAAGAGATGACGAAAGAACATTGATTAACCTAAAATAAATTAGTTCCAAACTAAGGTGGAAAAAATGATAATTGGGATTGTTTTTTCAGATGTTGTCCATAGCAGTGACCAAGTGAGGTCATTTGTAACAGAAGTCTTGCAATATTTAATTGAAAATGCAGCTTTAACAGACGCGGCATTCAATACAAGAATAATACCAGCAATCGTTACACTAATCGGAGATAAATCAATGTGAGAAAATAATCCTTCAAAATATTATTTTATTGAACTGATTTTATAATCATTTTCAGACTGGTAAAATGCAAAGCTATACACGTTCTGGCCGCAGTAATATGCAGAAAAAATATGACGGAAAATATTCTGGATAAGTGTTGGCAAATACTTGACAGTTTGGTGAAAGAAGAAAGGAATTTGAGCAGATCAAGAGCGGTGCTATTCCTCTTGCAATCGTTTAATAACATTTTAAACAATAAGAATAATTTAATTCAAGAAAAAGGTAAATACTGAATACATGTTGATATCAGTTGAATAGATTTAATTATAAATAATTATTATAGTTTTGGGACATCTCTGCACATTATGCTATTCGGCAGCATTTGAAATTGAAAATCAAGTCACTTTTAATGAACTGCTTAAAGAGATGATGCCGGCTTTGCAAATTGTTACTAATGCCGAACTCTCAGATGCCACAATCCACAATTCAGTGCTTCCGGCATTAAGGTATATTTAGGATTATCTTAATTTAATCATCAAAATGTTATTATCATTTTTTATATGAACTTCAGACACCTTCAAAATGTCAATGCGCATATTACATCAGAAAATAGGTCAGGTTTGGAAGCGCTTATTCACAAAATGACTTTAACTCAACATGAACATTTCAACACAATGGCTTCCTCTCCAGTTTCAACAACATCTCTGCCCGGAATTTTAACAAGTCCAGAATCGGTCGGAAGAAGAGTTTCCCAAATGTTTCAGCAGAGCAAACCGGCCATGAATTTGCAAAATATATTCAAAAAGAAATTGTGAACTGCACATTTAAATATACATATTATAATAAACATTTGTTTGTTTGCATTTATAAAATTTAATTTAAAAAAATATATATATTGTATTGTGTTGTTGATGAAATATTAATAATATGTAAATATATTTTTTAAACTGTGATATCAAATATTAAAACGACCTTAAGACTATGATGAGTTCTTAAGTTATATTTTTATAATTATTGGTGCTTTTATTCCACTAAATCATCCCCGTTGATTTTATATTTTGAGCACATGTTTTAATACAAATAACGATAAAGCTTGTTCTTAATGTTGTGACATTGAATTTGGTTGTATGTATTTTATGACTTATTGATATTTCTCTCTATTCTAATTTATAGATTAAGTACCATGTCCATTTTTTTATTATTATTATTTAATATATTTAATCACAAATAATAAAAATTAACTACTGTTGAAATGGGTTTTTATTGATTTTTATAGTTTGGCTTGGTGATTAGTCATCAACATATCTTTTACAAGTTTTACAGCATCTAAAGCTGTTCCCGGAGCGCATGTGACTCCGTAACCGCCGTGGCCATAACAGTGGACAATCTTAGCGTTCCCTTGGGCAGATTTCAATATTTCACCTTCAACTCGGACAGGTGTCCTGTGGGGTCTCAGTCCAACGGCGTGGTTTATAACTTCCGCCTTCCTCAAACCTATGCATTGTAACGTATTAAAAATATGTGTATTGTAAGATATTAAATAGATTATTACTTGGAAGTAGTTCACAGCATCTGTCCATTATGCCCATTGAGTCATATTTGCAAACTTCAGTATTATAACTGTCGTATTGTCGCGTTCCACCCAACGTTACTTGTCCGAAACCAGGTAAAATGTAAGCGTCGTAATCTCCGTAAAATGCCATTTTGATCCATGGAGCATTTACCTTCAAAATATAAAAAAATATGACAGACTGTGAATTCTGGGATTATTGAAATTGTCAAAACTGATTTAGATTTTAAAGTTTACTGATGATTTTAAGGGTTTGTGATTGACAGAAAGCTCATCCAGTATTTAAGAAATTGAATTTTAGCTTTTAAAAACCATCGGTGTCTTCAAACAGTGAGCTACCTAACTCGAGTGTCAAATGTCTCCAAGTGCTGCATCACTATACTACAAACTAATGAATTGCACAAAAATTAACCGATAACTCCGAGTTAGGTGACTCACTGTTTGAAGAAACATACACTATATCTATCTCTGGGGATCTAATATGTATTAGAAGGCACTATTTATTCAATATGTATTGTTTGAAAAACACACAGTAAAAAACTAATGAATAGAAAAGCTTTTGTTTGAAAATCATTAAATTACCAGGGACTTTATCAAAGCTTTCAAATTCAATTTAAAAATAAAAACTTTTATTCTTGACTAATTGATTTTATATATTACATTAAATTGATGTCACGATTAATATCAACTATAAAAAGGCTATTTTACTTGAGTGCCATTTTAGTTGATTTTGATATTTGTGCATAGTTTTTAACTTCCTCAAGGAGAAAAAAATTATGTTTCAAGATTATTTTTTTTAATGTCTTGTAAAATTCACTTTATATTAATTATTCTAAATAGGCATAATCGCCTATACCTTTATCACTTGACCTCTGATGGGAACGAGATTGTGATCGTTGCACAATGCCTTTGCTCCAAGTCCAGTACAGTTGACTATAATATCGTACTTTTGGGACAACTCGGCAAAGTTATCAATTTTTTTAGTCAAAACAGAGCCTCCAGTTGATTTGAATCTATAATGAATATATATTTTTATAAATAATCCAATTAAACAATTAACGATACTATTTATACTTTTTTATTGCCCACGGCAAATACAGTTTACTCTCGACTAGAAGAGTTGTAAAGAAAGAGCCATATTTCCAACCATCACCGCAGAGACTCATCTCTTCTTCCGTAGCCGCTCGGTATATCGGCAGAATATCTTCAATCAGGTGATTCTAGTATATTAAACATAAATTTAATAGTGTCTATGAATGCAAGTTCAAGATTAACTTACTCTAACGACATTTTTATTTCTTTTAGAAAAAATATACCCAGAAAGTTGAGTAACTCCCGCTATGGAAGCTTCGTGAGAGTGTAACATCTCGTTCCAATGATTCCATGAATTATTAACCCATTTTCTAAAAAAATCAACGGATGTAACAAAATACTTGCAAACTCTTCTCAGAAACTCACTTGGTTATTTCAGGTGTCGAACCACAGAAACTAGTACCGGGCCTGAAAACACCGGCAGCCACGTAACTCGTTGTTTCAGATTCAAACTTATCAGCCAGAACGGATACGTTCAATCCTTTGAATTCATTTTTCAACATGAGAGCGGCTGTTAAGCCGACGACTCCAGCTCCCAACACTCCAACTTTAGGCGAGTCGTTCATCTTCTATCGATTAGTATATTTTGAGTGAATGTTACTGGAGTAAAAGATTTCATTCAATATTTACAAAAAATAAGGAACTTTATTGTTTTTAAATTGAAAATAAAAATAACATTTCATGAAAAACTATAAGATTATGTAGACATATTTTAAAGATATTTTGAATATCAAATACCTATTATTGTGAAAATCATTTTGTACATCTATAATACCTACTATGTTGATTTTTACCATGTAAACAATAATTAAGATGCTTAGGTTAAAAAAACTTACAATAGAAGTAATCGAACAGTAAATTCTAATCGAGCGCCAGTGTAGCGGACAATTTGTTCACAAGACAAATAAGAATCTGACAGAAAACTGAACAAATTATAAGGAAAAGGTGTTGCCAGCTATAAAATGAGATGAATTTGTGTTAATAAACAGGCCCGAGTACCGATAAAAATTATCTGTTAACATGTGAATTATGTTTGGTGATATCGTATCACAGGAGGAAATTTTGTCAGGACAGAAGTCAATTTTTAAGGTGTAGAGGATTTTTAAAATACAAAAATCAACTAATTGATGATTTAATATATTTTATTAATGTAAATTCGCATTCGGATATATATATATATTTTAATACAAATTTCAATTACCGGATGTGGATCCTAAATATAGAAAATCTTTGCCGGGACACAGTTGTCACGATAAAATCATTGCTCTCAATTCTTGTGTAAATCATCCCGTACATAAGATGTAATATCACTTCTCGTACAAAAGGCAGTCTCAATGAGAGATTCACTGTATAAATACTGAAACATCCCGATCGGTCGGTCACTATGTGTTGTCATCGACACAGAACTGTATGCGGTAAAAATATGGCGTTCACAAAATTGGAGTCGGTGAGAACCGACCGATAATCTCTTTTATCAGACTGAAGGATGCGACTACCTTATGCGTGACAAACTAAAGATTAAACAATAATTACTCGGGTCTAACGGTGTGGTGTTTAAAACTGACATAATTACATCACAAGTGCTACCGTACTGTATTAATTAATAATATAAATTGGACACCAATCTATATCGTCTATCATGTCATTACACATCACAAATTGTCTACGCGCTAATCTCTGTACAAACGGAACTTCGCTGAAGCTCTCCGCGGTGTAAAAGTAAAAACGATTCATGCGCAAAATCGCAGGTGTCTCGCAAGTAAAAATCATATGTACAAAATATTCAGTATAAGTACTCGACAGATGCGAATTCGAGCGCCCCGAGATCCAAAATGTTACAATCCAAATAAAACTTCGGCGTGCAAGCTATGTGCGGCCATTCGCCCGCGAAAATCAAAAGGCAAAACAAGAAAGGCGATCTTCGAGATTGAGAAGCTAAACGTCGAAATGATAACGAATTCATTCCGGTGGACACCGACCATTCAAGAAGAGAGCCACGGATGCTGGAGACACTCCGCTGCAGACGCTCTCCTGTTAGGATCAAAATCCAGCATCGGCTTCAGAAAGTCAGCGAAAGCGACAGCTTCCTCCTTCGGCCACTCGTACTTCTCCATCAGGACGGACTCGAGGCCCCACGGTTTTAGACCTGTAATGTTGCGAAGTTCGCCCTTCTTGTTGAAGAATATCTTGGAATGTCTTCCCGAAGCGGCTATTCTCTTGGGAATGTCTCCGAGCAGCTCAATTATGTGTGCCAGGTGATCCTCATCTCTGCTGTAGTCCTCGCCGGATTGCGGCTCGAACAGATAATCTCCAGTAGCCAGCTCGAAGGCCATGCAGGCTGTGCTCCATATATCCGCAGAGGTGCCGTATCCCGCCCCCAACAAGACCTCCAACGACCGGTACTGTCGGGTCTGGATATCGTCTGTGAAGTGCTTGTTTACCCAGCATGCGTTGCCGAGGTCCGCGATCTTCACCTCCACGTCGCACACGTCGAAGGCCGGATCGGGGCCAGGGTCTGGTCCGGAGTCGTTCAGGTCTTTAATCAGCTTGGCTATATAAGGCGGGTCTCTCCCGGCTTTGACCGCATCCTCGGCTTCCCTGGACTCGATCACGGCGGCCGAACTGTCTTCATCGGCGCCGTTATCGTCCGTCCTGTTCTCTTCTTCAGGTGAAGTAGGTTTGCCGCACCCGTTCATAGGCTCGTCTATCTGTTCCGCGCCGTCTCCGGAAGGCCTGGTTTCGTCTCCTTCTCCGTCACCGTCCGGCGAAGGCGGAGATTCATCATTATCCTGAGACATGGGCGCGGAATCTCCATTTTCCGACTTGGTCGCTCGCTTCTCCTCCATCTCCTCTATTTGCTCCATCTGTTTCCTGAGCAGCTGAGAATGGCGCTTAGCTTTCTTCTTCAGCTTCTTTTTCTTGCTGCGACTGAGCTTAGAGTCGGCGGCCCTCTCCTGGTACTTGGGGCCAGGAGCCGTGTTGACGAGAGAAGTGGGAAGAGGCAGGCCCAGGTTGTGGAGACGGGAAGCCTCGCAGGCCAGTTTCCGTATGTGAGCCTCGCTGACGCAGACCAGCACGTTCTCCGGCTTGATGTCCGTGTGGATGATCTTGCACTTGGTGTGGAGATAGTCCAGGCCCTCGAGGACCTGCCGGATGATGGTCTTGACGTTGGCGCGCGGGATGCCGTGGTAGTTGGACTTGACGATCAGCTTCAGCAGGTGATGGCCCAGGACCTCGAACACCATGCAGACGTGAGTGCCGTTGACTCCGGCGATCTTGAAGTCGTTTAGCATCTGCACGGTCTTGTCCCTCTTGGGGTCCGAAGGGTCGTTCTCCCTGACGGCCTTGAGCAGGCGGATCTCATCCAAGGCCGTCTCCGTGAAGTGCGAGGCGGCCTTGACCACCTTGAGGGCCACGAAGCGCCTGTCCACGAGGTCCCAGCAGAGCCACACTGTGGAGAAGTGTCCCCATCCCAGTTTCCTGGTGACGTGGTACCGCTGCATGAACAGGTCCCCGATCATGACTGGATGGTAGCCGCCCTTGCAGTAGTCAGAGCTCTCCTCCTGTTCCTCGTCCTCGCTGGCAGTGGCCTCGTCTTCCTCCTCGATGGTCTCGTTAGATGAAGAGTGTCCAGCGCCAGTGTCCAGCCTGTTGTCCTGCCTGTTCTCCTGGCCGCTGACTCCGTTGCTCTTCTGTTCTCTCTGCCCGGTGGCTCCAGTGGCTCCAGTGGCTCCAGCGGCTCCAGCGGCTCCATGGTTCACGTCAGGCTTGGCCTTCTTCTTGGCCATCTTGTGCCTCTTCTTCTTGGCCTGGATGGCGAGCACTCTCCTGTTGACGTCAGCCTTGGAGTTCATCTTATTCCTGGTGGGCGTGGCCTGTATAATAGTGTACTGGGTAGTGGTTCTGTTCAGCTGTTCATGTCAGAGTCTCTTGGTCCCCGCAGTCCTCAAATCCTTCAATCCTCTGATCCCCAATCTTCCAGTCCCGTCCACTCCACTCCTCTATTCTCCTCACGGAGCGGTTCACTCACTGGAACGTAATGGTTGCATGCATATATAATGGCTAACACCGTTATGGACTGGTTGTGCATTTTGATGACTGAACAAATTAAAAAATATATCAATTTGCATTCGTGTTTTCGTTATATGTAAAAAAAATTAAAGCAAGTTGTATATTACAAAATAAAATATTATCAAGGTCATTTGAATATATTTCAAAAATTTCACACACGAGGCACGAGGGAGAGCTTTTATTATAATAAAATTATATCATTCTATCTTTCCTACGTTTTTTCTTTAATTTCCGTTGTTTCTTTTTTCTTTTTACGAATGAAATTTGTTGAAAATAGTAAAAATGTATATTTAAGAAACATATCGATCATATTTAAAAATAATGCTTCATAAAGTTTACCATCATTACGCAAGCTTAAAATGTTGATAGAATATAAAAATAAAACGGTCTTGTGGATCTTGTAAACAAAAATGCCGCCAATTTGAGCAAGTAACGGCAACATTGTCCAACGAGCAACGACTGTTTGGAGGGAAATTAGTTGTCAGTCAGTCAGAGTCCAAGTCATGTCTCAAGCTTGTATAGAAGAATACTTCGCTCACAGGAAAAGGAAGGCGGTTCAGGAAGAAGGCGTGTCCAAAGTGTTATTGTTGGATTCTCCAAGTGTGGTCTCCGACTCCAAGTCCAAGTTTACTCAACATCTTTTGAATTCTCCAGTTCCTCAATCTCCCGGTTCCAAACAAAATAATCGTCGCGCTGTTCTCAAACTCAACTTTGATGGTGGTCCAGCCTCTGCAGGGTCACCTTCCCCTTCCCCCGCCCCCGCCCCCTCTTCCGCCCACACCGCAACTACAGCTTCGACAGAATCTTCACCAAAGAATGTTAAATTTATAAAACGAGGGGTCTTATCTCCTAAAAAACGAACCTTTTCACCTAAAGTTGGAAACATTGAATCGTACTTTGTCAAAAAGAATATTAATGATGCTCAAAAAGTTCCCGAGTCCAATGAAGGGTCACCTAAAGAAGTACACCAAAAAAAGAAAAAAGAGCTTAGTCTCGAAGAGTTGGGACGGCGTCTCTGTCGAGGAGGCAGGCTCGCCGAACTTAAATCTTCTATAAACAAATTGAATGAAGGTTTTGCTCAATTAGATCGCCTCAAATCTACATCTCGTCCGTCCACAACTGCATTGAAAGAGTTCAAAGAGATTGAGGTCTTAGTTCCGCAAAGGTATTAATATTTTAATTATTATTTACATAAAATAATCTCATTAATATGCTCATGTATTTTTAGTCCCAGCAAAAGCTCGCCAGTGAAAAAGCTCACCAGCCCATTCACATCCCCTGTTAAAAATGTTCTCATGTCACCAAGAAAACCTGGTGAAAGTCCAATCAAAAGCCCAGTTAAAGTAATTTTTTTTTTTCATAATATATAATTATTTATCAATTTAAGATTCATTCGTATTGATCATTTGTAGGTACCGGCATATCAACGTTTGGCATCTCTTGCTACGCCGACGCCGGATCTTTCACTTCCTCACCACTACAGATGGTTAGCTGAAGTTTTTCGAGGAATCGAGACTGCATCTTCCATGCTTCATAACCGAAGAGAAATTATAACATTCAGCAAAGTAAAAGTAGCAGTCCAAGAAATGCTTAAACGAAATCTTACACCGAAACATTTGGCTCAAATCAAACACCTCTCTCCGACGATGTATTCATTTTCTCGAGAAAAAATAAAAAATTTTGGCTCCACAGCTAAACGAGATGAATATGAACTTGTACTGACTCCAAACTTAGTTAACCAAAGTAGTGGCTCACCTACGGCTACGATGACCCCCAATATTGTTTTGGAACGGAGACGCAGTTTCCACAATCTTCTTGTAGATAAAGTAAAAGATCACCATTCGGTCTATCTGATGTCTCTCGATCCTCCGATGGATATTTCGAAAGATAAATTAAAGCGCTGGCATCCTGAGTTTGATATTGAACATATTCCCGATATTGAAGAAGATTCACTTCCGGAGGCTCCAAATGTTGAAAAATATTCTACCGCTCAGGATGTTTTGGGACATTTGAAGGACAAATTCAACTGTAATACCCGAATGGAGCGAGCATTGCAGAAACTCGCCGAGGCTAAAGAGAGAGGTTTAACAGCCGAGGAACAAAAAGTCACAGGTCTTAATGCAGACGGCTCCCACTCATCTCAAACCAGTGCTGCTTCCACGCAGACAGCTGCCGGATCCAGTGAATTCCCCCTGAATCCCGCCTTGAAAGGTATACCCAAAGCTTTATTAGAAAAAATTCGTGCCAAACAGGCTGCAAAAGCTCTGGAATCAATGACCAGATCGCCTGCACAAGAAAAAAATTCTTTAACATACCAAAGACTCCCCGATTTGGCGAAGTTACTTAGAAACCTTTTCGTAACCGAGAAGAAAAGTGTTTTGCCTTTAGAATTAATTATATCTAAGCTAGATAATAGTTCGAGGTCTAAAATATCAAATGAAGATCTTGTGAATCATCTGAGGACCTTGGCCAAAGAAATTACAGACTGGATAACATTCTACGAATTCAGAAAAGTTGAACATATAAAAATGAAGAAGGACGCAGACATGACTAAAATTTTATACAAATTGGATGAATTAGCCAAAAAACATTCTGTCCATTAATATATGTATATATTTTTCAATTGATCTATAATATAGGTCATTTCTAATTTGTTTTTTTGTTTTTTCTATCACAAATTTCAAATGTGAAGAAAATAAGTTCCATTTATTATTTATATGTATTTAACTTTTATAAAGTAATAATTTAATATTATATTTCTCTTTTTTTATATACTGTTTTCCCATGAATCAATTATGACTTTTTGTTTGTGTGCAATTGAAATGTTCTTTTCTGTTCAGCAAATACTATTTTTTTCCTTTGAGCATCGATAATAAAAATCAATTTTGATGATTTATTTTCGTATTTTTATTCAATAACCTTGAAAAATATATTTGTTTGTACTTTACACAATGATATCGTAATCGGGTGTGCCTTTTAGGTTGCTTTCTAAAAATTTGCCGTGTGTCTCGGTATCCAAATAATGAGCCTTGACTGCCGGATCTTTCTTCATTTCTTCAACCCATGCATTCTAAAAACAAAATTGAAATGTTAAATTACGCTTTTAAATATTTTATTTAAGTTTGAGTCATACCAGTTTCTCATATTTATCCAGATTGACGACAGTTTTATTTTTTGTAAGTATTGTTATTAATTCGAAACGTTCGAACCACGGCCATATCATATAATCGACCATGCCGGGAATACTTCCGCCCAAGAACTTGGTTCCTCGCTTTTCTAATTCAGCATCGAGTGTTTTTAGTCCATTAAAGAATTCTTGCATTTCTGCCTCGTCTACTTCCTTGTTGAACAATGCTTTATAGTAAGCAGCGACCACCTGAAATACAGTAATTTAGAATATTTCCAGCATCC
>JAGTTH010004679.1:0-70368 GCA_022606485.1 Agraylea sexmaculata
GCTTAGGATGATGATATTTGTATATTTTAATTGCAGATTTAATGTAATAATGAAGTTGCGACAAGTGTTTTAGCCATGTATTCGCGTCGGTAATAATTAGTCAGAGACGGGTGAAGCAGAGTGTTCATTACTCGGATCGCAGTTAATCAAAGGGGGCGAGGCTGAGCACAATATATGATGAGGCGAGGGGCACCAAACACCATAATACTACCCATAGAAGAAGAGTTCCCATAAGCATGAATAGTGGCGTGGGCGTCAAGGGACCATTGTCTTGGCGGCGCTGGTGCTGCTTACCAGGATTCAGGACCAAAAGGACGAGTGAGTGCCATGGTGCACAGGTCAGTCGTGAAGACCTCCACCGATGCCTATCGAACAACATCACCATTGCTCAATGGTTTCGATGTCGAATTTGTCCTTTTATTGGGACCATGATTTGTGTAGCGACCCGCCAGCGAAAACCCGTGAACGCGTTGTTGAAATACCGCATTGCAGATAAGATTATCTCTACAATATTACATACACACACACACAACATTTATACTAAATATTGCCACTACATATAATATATTACCAGTATAATAGCTCAGGGGATAAGAAGCGTGGCTACAAATACTGTGCTCATAGCTTCAAATCTCGCTCAAGTCAAGAATTTTTTAATTGATTTGATCGGTGATTTCGACTGGGAGATCGGGAATAATATTAATAAAATCTCGATCGATCGTCTTGATCCAGGTTAACTCTGATTTCCTGTATTGTAAGGTAAATACTGATTATTAGGTCGGTGATATGTGTAACTAGTAATAGCTAAGATCACCGACAGACAATTAACACGTTGTTAGACACAACGTGTTAATTAAAAACCCTCTTAAAAAAGCTCCATCAGAGATGTAGGTTTTCTGGTATTCCAGACGACTATTTTCTCTTAATAATAATTTTAAAAAAATACACAGAAAACAACCACTTGATTTATTTATTTATTTATTTACGCCCCGAAGAGCTTTTATTTTAGAGAGGGTTTTATACACAACAACGTGTTAATTAATTGTCGTAATTAACTGTCGGTGATCTTAACTATTACTTGTTACACATGTCACTGACTTAATAATCAGTATTTACGTTACAATACAGGAAATCAGAGTAAACCTGGACCAAGAATGAATTTTATTAATATAATTCCCGATCTCCCAGTCGTAATAACCGAATTTGAGTGGGATTTGAACCCATGACCACAGTATATGTAGCCACGCTTCTTATCCCCTGAGCTATTACGCTGGTTATTTTCTGAATAAATGTGTAGTTTTACTCGGTATCTTAAAACATCATAAGCTAATTTATAATTATTGAAAATAATGGCATTTTTTTAATTTTAAATTTTTTATATATATCAAGTGGTGTGTTATCATTTCCCCCACATTTTATTAATGTGTGATTATTTTAATATAAAACAATATAATTTGAAATATAAATATAATGTTCCTCCTGTCAAAATAAGTAAAAAGACCATCTGTGTATATATGTAGGCTTAGCTTACGCTTATTATTTTATTATTAATTACAACACAATAAATATTATTAATTTATAGGTGTATAATAATGGAAATTTAAAACAAAATATTCATTTTAATAGTATCATACATGTTTTGGGTAAGAAATAATATAAAATATGCAGTTCTTTTCTCTTAATAATGATCTTAACTAATTGAATTCCAAGTTATATAATATTTATATCAGAGGCTTATTTTAAAAACATACAAATCAAAAACACATATTTTTGGCAATCGAGCAATATGAAAAATATCATTTTTTAAAACAATAAAATAATTTTTAATTTTAAAATAAATGTTTTACTTAAAATTTGCACGAAACAGTGGCAATTTGGATTTAGTTGATGTCCAAAAGTTTCTATAAAGGGCAATCATTCCATGTAAGTCATTTTCAAATTATAAAGTTTACAATGAAATAATATACGTGATTAATGTAGGAAATTAAATGATAAATATCTTTTATATAATTTATAAAAAAATGACTTCACTAAAAGCAAAAGAGATGTAACGCGTACTCATTGTTATGTTGTAATGATTCATAATTTGATAGAAGTGATTGTAATTAAGGCAAATGCGTCAATAAATAACATTAGAGCTGCTATTAATAAATATAATAATAATATTGTGGGTTATATTATTGAAAGCGGTATTAGTAATGATGGTTTAAAAAAGAGATCGGGCGGGGTCGAAAGGTCTCCAAATGTGCCAATTCATGGTGTTGTGGGTTTTATATTGGTCTTGCTCTTACACATACTAAACACCCTGTAGTCTGTCTCATTCAGTCTCATTGTACAGCCTGATCACGATGATGATGATGGTGTGGTTCAACCTATATCATTTCTAATGGGTCGCCGCACACCATAATGCTCTATTGATAGCGACCCTTAAGCATCGGTTACACTGCATCTAAATTATTGTTTTGATCAATTATTTATATATGGTGCATGTCAAAATTATATTATATACAGACCTAGTCCATTTGGGTGTAATGATGTGCATTGACGTATTCGAGCTCTGCAACGATTTCCTTTATTAAAATATTATTATATGATATAATCTACAATTATCATACATCAAT
This sequence comes from Agraylea sexmaculata, assembly GCA_022606485.1. Taxonomy (NCBI): domain Eukaryota; kingdom Metazoa; phylum Arthropoda; class Insecta; order Trichoptera; family Hydroptilidae; genus Agraylea; species Agraylea sexmaculata. Next base: position 2,622 of record JAGTTH010004679.1, read on the forward strand.
TATTATATTCATGGGACAAAGTAGAAACTTAAATGCAAATTTTGAAAAGCATCGATAAACAAACCTCAGCCAAGATGGTGAAAAAAACAGGTGCCTTACATTTTTATAACACATGTTCGGTATTCTTTGACTACAAAAAATAGATAAATCACCCTCTAGCTTATTGTATTTGTTCTATGGAAAGTAAACTTTTGGTTAGTATCTTATTTGTAAATAAAATTATGTTTAATGCGAATTTCAAGAATGTTACTTTTTATATTATTAATATTATTTTGTTTTAAGATTGTTCTGTTAATATCCAAAAATGCAAATAGAATAATAGATTATACCACAAAATAAGGCAATAAAAATAAAATTATAAGCAATTAAATATTTACCTGATTTTTCATCCTCTTTTAATAGGTCTTATTATACAACACTCCACTTTAAATAATTTTACTTATAAATAATAGTTTATTTATGATTAATATGAGGTTTCATTTTATGATTGGATTTTTTATTTAATGTCAAGCTAAATATGATTGTATTTACTCATTGGTAAGATGAAATCTCGTCTACATGAAGCTTTTTTTTTAATATTTTTCTCATTTTTAAAAAGTCATTGTATTGGTATTTTCTGTTAGATCCCACGTGAATTTTTCCCTACTCATTTTTTTATTTATTTATAGTGGCGTTGACCAAAAATAAATACAGCTTTTTTGACTTTGGATTGTGCACTAATACGCTCACAAACTTCCACGACTAGACTTAATGGATTGAAGAGAATATTTTATAATTTTTGTAATTCAAATTGACTGAAATTAATCGAAAATATTAAAAATAATAGAGTGTAAATGATGCTTTATGTTCCCACGCAAGAGTGTAGTGTCTTTGGCAGACACCGAATGTCGATCGGCCGACATATGAGTGTGACTTGTGTTGTGTTTAGAACAATGATCTGCTGTGAGATCATTGTCTTGATCATTCTAATATAATTATATTTAACGGGATTTATTTTTAACATAAAGCACTATTATCTATATCAGCGCCGAGTGGGCGGCTTGGCTGATCCATATTAATAATGGATAATGTGTGCACTTATGAGAATAAATTGTGGCTTCATTACATATCGATTGGCTAGTAACACAAAAATGTATATAATTTACAAAATGACAGTTTCCACGGAGAGAAGAAAAAAATGTTATATATTATTGCAAACACAATATACATTTGATTTCATTTAATATACACATTTATTATTAATATGCCATTTAAGCTTTTGGTACAGATATTATTAATTAAAAAACCAGGGGATAAAATGCTACAAATACTGTGGTCAATGATGGGTTCAGATCTCGCTCAAGTAAACAAAAAAAATATCGGTTATTATGACTGAGAGATTGGTTTTGATTGGCTTGATCCGGGTTTACTCCGATTTCCTGTATTGTAAGATAAATACTAATTATTAAGTCGGTAACCTGTGTAACTAATAATAGTTAAGATTACCGACAAACAAGTTATTAACACGTTGTTGTGTTTAAAAAACCATTTAATTAAATCCTCAAAAAGCAGTTCGGGGCGTATGTAAAAATAAATGAATAAAAATGGGATATAATTCATACTAATAATATGGATTTTGGTAAATAAATTTATATTATTCATCATTCTGCATTCGATCTATATATAATTAATAATTGAATTTTATGATCAATCCTATTGGTCATCAATATCATCGACATTCTTTACAGAGTGCATAATTCCAAAATAATTGATTTTTGCATTTTTATGCCAACTTATGGTAATTTATAATATGAAAAAAAATTGTAGTTTTAATCAGTTATTGTCTGTCAATTAAAATTAAAAGTGGACTTACGCAGTCTGCAAAGAAAGCCATCGTTATTATTTCACATCCACCATGTAATAAGTAATTTGATTAATGAATATTATATTTTTACATAATTTTTATAAAGTGAACTTAACTTTTATACAATTCTACAGGAGAGGTCAAATTCAGGTATTTGTTTTAAAGGCTTTTCTCAAATGTTATCCAGCATAGAAAATGACATCATCAACTTTATCACACCTAATCTGTGGCGAGATTTAACCATGTTAAAAAGCAATTTTGAGTGATTTTTTCCAGATCTATATTATATGCAATTAAGCCCCGTCTAAACCTTATTTAAAATGATATTTTATTATTTACTTTATGAGATATAGGGGGTAATATTATAGTCTGCGGTTAAGTTATGCCGGATGTCCCTTCATCATACGAATTAACTGATTTAGCTTTTACATTACAGGGTGGTCCTGCAAACCACTACTACATATTTATTATGAAAATCTCATTTCCAAGTCTTGCCACGTGTTTACTTCTTTCGAGTAGAACATCTATTATGACTATAAATACGTGTATCAAGATATTTTCTAGTCAAAAAGGTAACAACACAGACAGAAGTTAGGTAACAACCTAACGTATCCTACACAAAATCTGCAACTCACATTTATTATGTACAAACAATTGTCGATATATTTTTATTGTAAAATTGACAATACAGTTTATAAATATAATTATTCCTGTTTATGAAGGCCTTCTTAATGAGAATGTTATAATAATTTTAAATTATCGGTTTATTTACGTACAATCAATTACTTTTAACTATGGTATAGGTTTGTATCGGTATGAAAGCATTCGGAGCAGGAAGAATTTTAATTATCAGTAATAATTAAAACTTATATGATCCTCAAATTAAAAAAAAAACAAAATTCTGCCTTTAATTTTTAATGATGGTTTAGTTTTTCATAAATTTATTAATAATTTATTTTAAAATCATCAAGATACCTACTGATGATTAAATTTATTCCTGATAGACCTGGTGTGAGATTAGACTCTTGAGTTACGTAGCTCACTGTTAAAAGAAACCTCTCCTTAGTAAACTATTCCAATATATGGATAGTAAATATTGTTACATTTGTAGAGTAAAGGTCATACCTTAGACATGCACAGATAAATCACAAATCAAAATATGTAACAGTATGACCAATCACAGCTATTTGCAGTAAATTAAATTTGGTGTTACAAGCATATGAAACAAAAAATCTGGTTTGTTATAAAATGTTAGGAAACCTTATTTAATTGATTTGATATTTAATATAACATAAATTATTATCATAAAGAATATATTCGACGTACAATTTAGACTGATTTCCTAACTCTGAACGATATATGTATGTATATTTTATTATTATATTGTTTCTATTATAACAGTTGTAACATTGAAATCAATTGTCATTCAAGTATTCAGCACGTGTAATGCTTCGTATTTCACAAGTATAAACAATAGTCATTATTACAATCACAAATGTATTGACAAACTCATACGCGCCATAATATTATAGTTAATAAATTAATTCATCATGGTGTTTAAAGCAAGGGAGAAAGTCCTTGGCGATGTACAAAGATGATGGTGATTCCCGGAAAGGCTTTGTCCCCATGAATAAACGATGGATGACATCCTTGACAAAGCTGAATAATATAAAACAATAGGCTGTATTTTTTACACAAAATACGTGACTTTGATCCCCGGGTATCTTCATAATGTCTTGAGTATGTCGCTCACGAGCTTCTCAATGAAAATTTACTATCATTCATTCAATGTATTATTTAATTATACAATAAACTTTTAAATAAACCATCACATTCCATATACTCACAGCCTTAGACAGAATGCAGAAATTTATATGTTTATTTTTCCTACAAATTATGGGTTAAATTGATGAAATTCTGCTTGACTATTTAAAGTGTATACTTAACAAGATGGTTTTTTTTTAATATTGTATAAAAATAATGTATTTATTCATGGGGGTGATTTTATTAATCTTATTGACTTATTCCACTGTCTTAATAATTTATATTTAATACTCATATGTATGAGTTATAAAAGATTATAAAATTCGTAATGCCAAAAACATTTAAGGTCGTTTTACCCAAAACAGATAAGTTTAGTTTGTATTTATGGAAATATACGCTTCAATTTTTACCTACTTTTAATTAAAGTAATATATTTATAATATTTGGGAGAATATTTACTGTCTTTATATAGTTTAAAAAAAACAACTCTTGTCCCCTAATTATGTAATTAACTACCCCTAACTCTATTTTTCCATCGTTTAGTGAAAGCAGAAAGTTGGTACTTTTTGATGAAATTATATGTTTATTGATTTTGTTATTTTGTGTGCTTTTATAGATTGTCGTTCAGTTTAAAATAAAACCAACACACCTCCTAAGCATACGATAATAAGGTTTACTTAAATTTACTTTAAGGATATTTTTATGGTGATTTAAACAATATTTTTATTTTTCAGAGACTCGAAGATGACTACAAGTTAGTTGTCGAAAAGAAACTTTGACTCTTAAATATAAAATATTTTGTAATCCCACCCAGAAATCAACAATTCAAACATACTTTATAATTTATTATAACGAGTACTGTATTAAAATATTTTATTATTTTTTAATTTAATCTAAAAGACATTGATTTAATTCCTATTTACCTAACTCTTCTTTACTTGTGTTTGTAGAGCAAGGACTTGTGTCATACCCGGATATATTTTTTAGGATTGATTTGATATGACCTGGTTTAACCTTTAATTCTCACAGATAGGTTCAACGTAATCCGTATTGATAATATGAATAATATTGTGTAACAAGGGGTGATCTTCCCTTTTTTTATTGTGCTTGATGGATCGTGTGAAGTGGCTGACGCAGACCGCCCGCCGCGGCCTTTTAAAATCTAATTCGTCCAAACTATGACAAATTGATCACAGCTTTTATATATTTAGTATGAACAAGCCAATGTAGAATCAAGATCATCAATCATAGCAACGTCGACAGATTACAAACTGACAATATAAACAGCATCGCTAACAAACTACCAGGGGCACCCATCAATACTTACTCTAGTCTTCACATCTGTCAGGAAATACGCCATTGGAAATTCACGAACACGATTATCATTTTGGTCATACTAAATAAACTGAGTAAAAAAACCACATTGCGTATTTGAAGCAGAAAAAAATATTTGAAATCTTTATCAGAATCAAAAGCACCCGAATCCAGCTCGAATTAAATCGAGTAAATGCAGAAAAGCTTACATCCTTTTTGGAATCAATATTTTATCACACCAAACTACCTTTTCTTGTAAATAATCTATTATATCCAATTGAAGACGAAAATAAATTAAAACCAGATTTTGAAGTAATCGATTCTAAATGCCTCAATTATTTATAGGGACAAATAAATGAAATGTCTTTCGACCGTTAACTTGAATATACAAAAACACAATAAAATAGATCAAAAATTTATTAAGGAGAGCTTATGATTTCCTTTAGATTATTAAAGCATAAACATTTAATATGCAGATAATGAAAACAAAATTTTATTTTTATAAAAAAGATTTTTTTAACATGACATGTTGTAGAATAAATAGTATATACATATATAGATGTAATAATGTAGTAAGATCGATCATAATAATTAGACCAAAATAATAAATACAATATATTTACGAACAATAACAAATAATTTTAAATTTAAGTAAATTAAATGATTAAATTTGAACAGTATTTAGTTGAAATTAAAAAAAGTATTTTTTAAGAAGGCTTTATTTATATTTTATTGTAATGGGTGTACCTTAATCACAAAAAATTTAAGAATTCCCTTAAGAATAACAATAGTAATCTTTTTAGAACGTTTAGGGCTTATTAATTATGTTTTATCATAATATACATAGTGTATTTTATTTGAACAGACTTTGTTGCAATCTTACTTCTTTAAAAGGTAAAATGGTTTTTCAGAGAATTCTTCATACATCAAACGTTGGAACTTACTATTAAGTTCTTCCATGAAATATTTAAAAACAACACGAGATTTTAATATAAGATTATCTTTAAGCTCGCTTTAACCAAAATTCCATAATCTAATTATATTTTTTGCGCATAATTGTAAAGGTATTGCGATTCTGAAGACTTCACGTACTGGTTATAAAAAGTGATTTTGTACTCGGTAGCAAGTTAACTAAAGTCATTTTGCCTCGGCTATAAACTTTCTGTGTTTTATGTGATATTTTAGTGCAAACTTTTACAACACTCTTAACTGATAACACAGCCGCATCTTTTACTTCTATAAAACCCAACCGTAAAACTTGTATGATGAACTTCATGCCGGATTAAGCAAAGCAGAATTATTATGCTTATTGTTTAGACGTCTTCTTCATATGTCATGTTATAAATTATGTGACTAAAACTTAATAAATATTATATATATATATATATATATATATATATATATATATATATATATATATATATAGTAATAATAATAACAAGTCTGGTCTCAAGCTAGCTTTCTTAAAATATATTGCATTATATTTAATTATAAATATATATATATATATATATATATATATATATATATATATGTATATATATATATATATATATATAATAATTTTTTTTATTATTATAAGAATAATTGAAAAAAAATTAAATATTTTTTTTGTTAATTAATATTAAAAAATATTTAATTATATTAATTACGTATAATAGACACAATACGCACTTAGCAATCACTACTGAGTACTAAGCTGATTCCATGATGGTGGCCCAAACTCGATTCCAAAAGCACTATTAATATTATTTTTATGTTTTATTTAATAAAAAATTGTTTTTGTTTACCCTACCACCCCCTAAAATGTGTGAATTTATACCCTATGTGAATGAATTTACGACGCGACTTGGTTTAGTGATTTTATATAACTAAATCTTCAATAAGGTACACTAACCCATATATCCAGAATATTAAAAAAACTAGACACCTAATAAAATAAATATCTTCCTTTATTCTTTCAACTACTCTTTAATTTAAAGTAATGAACAAATTTTGTTTATTTGTAACCAAATCATCAATTACTTGTTTTAACCCATGTTTATTTTAAGTCTAATATTTTCCCTTTTGAATTATGAATATTTAAAAATACTCCAGTCTTGATTAAATTATTAATAAATTTGAAATACAATTCCATCTAATATTCTTTCGGTGTACATTTAATTGAATTTTTAGTCTCAGTACATTTCAATGCTTTAATAAATTCTAATGGATTTGCCTTCATTATCCACAATCTCCATCATTTGGATCATAGACATTTGATTTAAAAATAAAATTCCTACAGATTGTTACTCTAATAAAACCCTACATTTTTACTTGTAATGTATTTCTTGAATTTTACTATTAAATTTAAAATAATTATATTGGAATATTTTATAACTAAATTTAGTAGAAAATGTTTCATCCCCTTGTACAAAAACGCAATATTTGAATAATGTTATAATATCATATGAAATTGTGAATGAATGTGATACATAAAAATTCGCAATAATATAATATATTTTGATCTCATAAATTATTATAATTTAGAATTGTACGTGTTAATTTGTTATCGCTGATCCAAAGTAAAGATACCGATCTGTAATCGAGTTAAAAAGCGATTGTGATTGCATTATTGTAGATCGTATCTCAGATAGATATGCGAGGATAGTGTCAGTATTCAAATTAGACCATGACAAATGTTAATTTGAATATAAAGCGGTTAGTTCTAAAACACAAGTCTGTTGGTTCCTCGAATTAATTTAATATTCAGGCCAGGCTTTGGCCTTGCAACCACCACAAATGCACTCAAGAATGCGCTTCCAAATAACAATAACGACACTCTGCACTCTTTTTGTGCATCATTGCTCAACATATCCAATACTAATTAATTACACGTCCAAAATTAATACTATCGATATAAGGATCGGTGTATTTTATTAACAATAACAACCGTCACAATACACATCTTCTACGTCTTTTTCCTCTGTAGGTTGGAATACTTGAAATAATTTGATCTCAATACGCAAAAACATTTTGGCTTTACGAAAAATTTTCTATCAATTAAAATTAACATTAAATTAATAATTAACAATCTGGCTACATTTTGAATATATTTTGTTTAAAATTAAATAAGTAAATAACAGCAAAATCTTGAAGTGAATGTTAAAAAAAGCACATCCAGCATCAATCACTTCCATAGTCAAATAAATCTATTAATCTTAACAATACAAAATGTAAGAATATAAAATATAATGGACACCTTTTTGATAAAAATTTTTATTAATATATTTTTTTTAGAATACTTATATATAATAATATATTTATATTAAATAGGATCAAAACTCATATACGCCGCGAATGCAAAAAGGACAGTAAAATAATTTTTTTCAATAAATAACTATTTTAAATGATTATTTAATTAATGAGTAACTTTTTTGGAACATTATTAATATATCTTACTTTAAATCAAATAAGTAATTAGCAATCAAATCTTGCGGTGAATGTGAAAAAATCATTATGTATGGAGGAATTCCATAGTCGAAAATTTTTATACTTACCCAAGCCAAAGGATTTTTTCCCAACTCTTTGTTTCTTATATTTGTAAATCGATTCACTTACCGTAAACGGCTGTGATTTGTGATATTGTAATATACTATGATATTATATACAGAGTCCACCAAAAAGTAGCACTTATCTTTATGAAATGTGGCGCTTTAATTGTTGCATTTATATTTTTTACAAACTGCTAATAAATTAACCTTAGCCACACCTAAATATTTATATCTTACTAAAGAAATTACATTTTTCATTAAATTAATGATTTTATTTGTATAAATATTAAAATAGAAAAATATAATGAAATGAGCACGCGGGAGAAATTTTCTGCTTTACCTGCGCTTAATAATAATAAACCTCAGCCAAGAGGGTGAAAAAACAGGTTTTCCATTGCTTACAATAATTGTAGAGGACTGCCTGTCTTACATTTTTATAATATTGCTTTATTATGTATGGTAAAATCTATTCGAATTTTTGAATATTATCAGAACAATAATATTAATAAATATGGTTTGTGCCATGAATATAGCATTCGATGTACATCAGTTGAAAAAAAATAATACAATATTCAAATAATAAAGGAAATCGGAGTAGAGCTCGAATACGTCAAAGAACATCATTACACCCACTTGGACTAGGTTTGATTATCATTTATTAAAAATCGATAATGCATAGTATGAGTAATAATTTAGGTTGAACATAGCAATTGTGATAATTTAATAGGATCGTTGGTTACTAAATAAATGTTGATCCAGTGAATGGAATAATGGATAGTGTTTATATTAGTATGGCATTGGATACAAAGGCGTGGGCTTCAGATCAATAGAATAGATATTTATGGATCGGTCCAATTCCATCTGGCCTATCTATGATTTATATTGATCAACTGGCGCCATACCATCTGATCTGATTATTATCGATTAATTTTGATAACAAAGTAAACTTGTGTTAATTTGATTTAGTTGCGTCCATTCCAGTCACGCGTCAAATATGTATAATAACGGAAACAATCGAAGAAAGTTGGCAGGAGTGCTTAAGAGATCGAGGATTCAGGATCGAGGATGAATGATGAATATTTAGATGTCCTTAATTCTTTAGCTCATTTGCAAGAAGACAATGAGACAAGTTGGTTAGCACTGAGTAAGTTAATCGTCTCTCCCGTTAACCCGCTCCCACTTGTATTGTCTTTGTGAGAAAGTCTTGGCAAACTGTCAACCGCACAAATATTATACATTGTAATCATTAATATATTTAATATCAGTGACATTTCAATAAATCACAATATAGACTACATTTGAAGGGTTCAAGTCCATAGGTCCATCGAAACTCAAACGGAGATATTAGCATTCAAAGCTTGTGAAGCTTTCTAAAGCATGAACCATCATCACCTTGCCATTATAGGAAAAACTATATTATTATAGGAAAAAAAAAAAAAAAAATATATATATATAAATATATATATATATATATATATATATATATATATATATATATATGTTGTTATATAGCAGCAGCAGCATATATATATATATATATATATATATATATATATATATATATATATATATATATATATATATATATATATATAAATATAATCAATCATAATAGGATAGCATGAACCATCATCACCTTGTCATTACAGGAAAAACCTAATGAACCTACAGAAGATTTAATTTATAAATATCGTGACGCCTTCCCTATTGGCGGGAGTCCCTGTATAAGGGGTTGGCCAGGCCACCTTGGCCTTTACGGGAGAATATAGTAGAGATGGTTTCCCAGGCCACCACACAGCAATGAGTACTTAAGATCTAGTTTGCTAAGCTAGATTTACCAAGTGATTCCGATGCCGTGAATCGAACCCGGGAGTCTTCACTCACGAATCCGTTACACTAACCACTGGGCCACAAGGCGGCTCCCGATTTAATTTATATAATTATTATATAATTAAAAGATAAAAGATAAAAGAAACTTAAATATATAACAAATACAACGTATAATAAAAAATAAAAAATATCAAGTAATGGATATCAAAGCTTGATGTAGAGGAATTCTTTCATACTTCTCATGAATGCACAGTAGGGCATCATAAATATGTCATTTTCCGCCCCACTAGCATTCCATTCATTCAAAATAATAATAGATCTGGTTAATGGGGAGTGACGGAGTATGTTAGTATGGGTCCTAGGGGTTGCAAACAAGGAGTGAGAGCGACAGCGCGTATAATTCTCGAGAACAAACAAACTGATGCAACTAATTATAACTGGGATTGATAACTGGCCTCTAATCACAAGAAAAACCAATCGCATCAGTGCCACATCTCTGCATCATATATTTGATTGATTTTTTTTTTCATCATATTATCTATGTATCACATTCTCTCAGCCTAATATGTCTGTTAATGAATAATAAAGACAATAAATCTATAATCAAAGCTAGGAGATGGAAGTGCAAAAACACAGTTTCAACCAATTATACTGATGAACGGTTGATTAACGTTGAATACGTACAAATAAATAAATAAATTTATTAATTTTATATATTTACCGCATTTTTAGTTATTTATTAAGTCAATAATTGTTCGTAAATTTATTACGGTAAAAGTTGATATGAGAAGATTTTTTGATTTCAACAAAATTTAACCTATATATTTACCTTAAAAAAAATTAAATTAGAGGCTGAGTGAAATAAGGCAACAGTAACACCCCTTTTCTGTAGAATGTATTTATAAAAAAAATCCAAATTCTCTATTGAGTTGTGTAATCTGTTTAAATGTAACCCAATTGTCTCGAAAATCAGTTTACGCCCTTATTCCATTCACATACACAACTTCAATAATATTTTAATGATATGATAAAAAGAATTTTTAAATACTACCTATCTATTGTTACTTTATATAATATTTGATATCCAGTTTGGGCTTTTATTGTGAAACAATATTCATAATATATCAAGGACATGTTCACATTGTAGATAAATTGCCTTTGTCAGGAATGATTTGCATCTGCTTTATTGATTTAATATTCAAATTCAATTCCTATTGATAACACATTGTCTACTTTGAACCGATTATTAACTGCACTATATATTATATTTTATTAAAAAATCAACAAATTACATTAAAATAACCAGAAGTAATTGATTTGTAAGATTTTTTTCTATAAGAAGAAGAAAATTTCAGGGTTAAATTCGTATTAAAGATAACTGATCATTTCTCATTTATATCAAGAACAATAAATAAAATAATATATAAGTTGTGGTTTTCCCAAAATATTGATTATATATCTTGCTTTTTATGTTAAAAATAAATTAAATCTATAAAAGATAAAAGTACAGTGACAGTTTTTGAGTGGTAAGGTTTAATAAAAATCCTTTAGTATTTCTTCTTATAAAATTTCCACGACCTATTTTGAATAAAAATTTGTTTTTTAGTAAAAATAACGTTTTAATTAATTGTCTATTGGTGATTTTAACTATTACTAGTTACACAGGCCACTGACTTAATAATCACCTTACAATACAGGAAATCAGAATAAACCAGGATCAAGACGATCAATCGAGATTCTATTAATATTATTCCCAGTCTCCCAGACGTAATCGATCAAATCATTTTATTTTTTACTTAAACGGGATTTGAACCCATGTCCACAGTTTTTGTAGCCAAGACGGCTAGAAAAACTGTGGATAATTAATCCCCTAATTTTATTTTAACAATATTTTTTTTCGAATTTTGGAAAATTTCAACGATAATAATTATGGGATTAATTTATAGGATTGTTTTATTATATCCAATTGTTTTAATGAAATAATACAAAATTTCGAAATACCTTACAATACAGCAAATCAGAATAAACCCGAATCAAGACGATCGATCGGAATTTTATTAATATGAGTCGTAATAAGCGATCAAATCATATTGTTTTACTTGAGCGGGATTCGGATTTATTATTTAATATTTAAAATAGACGTCATACAAGTAAACCACTGTTATCAATATCAAATCTTTGTCTTTTGATCGTAGGCGCTTTAAATGCACATTAAGATGCATTTATTATATTTAAATATATGAAGAAGGTGTTCGATTTCGCCACAATAGTCACCATATGAGATTAGTTTCAAAATATCACCATCATCTATCAACGTATGAGCACTTCCTTATAAACAATTATCCGTACATTATTACAATGTGCCCACACTCCAAATTCACTGACTCATTTTACAGTTTCACAATTTTCACATATTAAAATGGAATGACTTCCGAGAAAATTTATGCGGCGACATTCTATTAAGTTGACTTTTTATTTACAGAACACCGTATTATTCGTGTTACATTAAATTTGGATGGAACTGTTTAAACTATGGGGAAGAATACGACAGGGGTTGTTAAAATATTATATAACGGTGCCTAATCATATAATTTATCTATCTATTTATTTATTTACGCTCTTAGGAGCATTTATTTTGGCAAGGGTCTTTTTGAGAGGGATTTTTTATACTCAACAACCTGTTAATTGTCTGTCGGTGATCTTAACTATTACTAGTTACACAGGTCATATATTATATAATACATATATTAAAATATTTTAACCTTTTACTATTATAAAACGATATTTATATCTAAAACATTTATTTTTATGATTTAGTAATTTCTTTACTATGCTAATGTTTGTATTAGATAATAATACATTTTTTTTAATATAAAGAGCATTTTTTTACCTAATATTAATAATAAAAAGCTTATTTGAATATATTCCATTTAAAAATATGAATCAATTAATAATAAAAATAAGTTTTTCCTTGTAAATTTAGTAATTATTTAGAATTTCATTATATTTTAAAATATTATTGAGTCTTTTCATGCTGTATTTTTTTATATAAAGAGCGTTAATTATAAATAAAATATTATTAAGTATTGATAAATTTAATAATCCTGAAAACTTTTTTTAATATAGTTTAATTAAATTAATATAAAAAATAATATAATCTTAATTATTAATAATTTCTAAAATTTATTGAATTGTGTAATGTTTCAACATTTAAAAAAATCCATAATTATATTAGACAGTACTTACATAGGTTATATGTTAAAATAATAATTAATTTAAAAACTATATATTAAATAGTAAAAACTGATGTTGATTATTTATTAATCATATATTTGATAAAAATATTTTTTACACTTCCTACATTTCAAATAATGCACCTATCAATATGTACATTTATTTAAAACTCTTTCTTATTTTATATACAATAATAAATATGTTCATATGTTATTTATACAATAAATGAACTTGGGAATTTTATGTAATATTTAATACGATAAAATGATGATTGTGTCCTAGTTTAGTTGTTCAATAATGATGACTCATCCTTCATGTGATGGTTGAATATAAATATAGTTTGAGCAATTTCCTGTGCCCTTCTCTCTTATAATAATTTATATTATATATAAATCTAATATGAAATGCTAAAGGTTCTATTGTTGTTTATCTATCACAGTTCGTTATGTTATTAATTCAACGCGGGCGTTTTCTCACGGTGCAATTACGTGTGACATTAAGTGCATTTACTCAACTATTTACAGATACTTTGATCAATTCTACACGTTTACGATTAACATTCTTAATATTATTGTCTATTTATAAATAGAATAATATATGCATTTATAGCAAACCCAATAAAGCATGTGTAATTAAAGATTGCAAAGTGGGTGAAAAATTTAGAACCCAGGCACATCTGAAAACGTTAATAATATGAGTAACATAGACTCTACTTGATAAATTCAGCTTATTTCGTTTCAATTTCACCCTACAAGAATTTTCAGTAAACAAACATATTGAATCAAGTATTATATACTACTAAATACAAAAAAAATATATTTTAAAATAGTTTGAGTGTGAAAGTTTGCTAAAATCACTAATTTATTTGTGGGTATAATAAGCAAATATTTTTGTACTTTAGAGTGTAAAAATTCAATCCAATATGTTTGTTCACTGGATCAATAATCGAAGGGTTAATTTGAAATGAAAAAGAATGGAATTTGATATTAAAAAAGTTTCATATTATTTGAAATAGTGTGAATTTACACAGATTTCATGTGTAAATTTAACATAATCTCAAATATATATATATATATATATATATATATATATATATATATATATATATATATTTTACTAGTTACACAGGTCACTGAATTTATAATCGCCTCAGTTTACCTTACAATTCAGGAAAGTAGAGTAAACCCGGAGCGATTGATCGGAATTTTATTATTGCATGATAAGCGAGATTTGAACCCATCACTACAGTATTTGTGCCACTATTAAAGCCTGATCTATTACTATTATTCTCGTTCTTCAATTATTTATTTGAATAAAAGTCGCACTAGCTAATCAGCAATGTCATAGTGAATATAAAGAATACCTCATCATCATCTTCATAAGCACTCCAGTTCAGTGTTGAACCAAGGCTTCCCGCACCAGCATCTTCCACTTAATGCTCCTCCAGTTATTAATACCTAAACTCCTAACTACCTTATAGAACTCGTCCGCCCACCTTAGCCTAGGTCTACCCTGCCTTCTCTTACCCACAGGCTTGCTGGATAGTATTTCCGATACTATCCTCCTGCTCTTTAACAACTTCCAATATTAAAGCCCTAATAAACTGCACTACGTTCACGCTCTTATATAATGAGTAAATCTCATCGTTCCGTCTAATTCTAAATAGTCCCGGTGCCTCCTGAACAGGACCCAAGATCCTCCTAAGAATCTTCGCTCGAACCTAAGTAGCCTATCCTCTTCAGTTTTGGTAATAACCCATGTTTCTGCACGTAGGTTAGTACTGGCCTAATTAGCATCTTGTATAATTCTACCTTGGTACTTCTACTTAGATATCTTGATCTGAGCAAGCGTACTAAGCCGAAATACGCCCTATTAGCACTTTGAAGGCGAGAGTTTATATCCTGATTATTTCCAGCATCCTTAGTGACCACTGCTCCCAAATATAAGGAGTCAACCTGCTGAAAGTGGTCATTATCTATATTCAGGCTACGATGTGCTACCAATTCTGAGTTGGATGTCACATGCATATACTATAATGAATACCTATTCACAGGGAATTCTCACAGAAAATGCATACTTATTGCTTCTGCATTTAGTGGTATATACATACATATTATCCAAATATATAATGATTGTGTGAATTCCAAGGTGGTATTATTAGTTTGGTCTCATATTGAACACACTTATAGCATTGTTTGAATGAGTATAATGAATGTTTGTCACGTCTGATTGACTGAGTCAACCGAATTAAGTGGCTGTTGTAATGTATGCATCAGGATCGACGCGGCGTGGAACAATTGTCGTTCACTTTATGTCTGTCAGTATAAGTGAGTAAATATTCATCAGGTAGATAAAGTGTATTCATTGTAAAACCTGCTTTACATCAGTTCATTATGGCAAACGGAGGCGGCTCGAATGACTCATACATTATTAAATATCGCACTGGGAATCGAACCTAATGCCTCCGAATCGTGACGATACAACCTCCGGATTGCCTAATCGCCGATAATTCATTCCATTTGTCAAATTGTTTTGACGCTTAACAGATAATATCGTATTTCATGCTGCATCTTGATAATTCGCATTGAATAAGGATTACTCAAGTACATACTTAAAAAAATATATATTTTTTCTGTTTTGTCATTGCCATATTTTATAATCAGGCCTAGATTATGTTAAAAAACTATTTTTTATTAATATAATTATCGGCCATTGGGACATTTACATAAAAATTATAAATAACTTCATAACTGATAATCATATTAATTTTTTTTAATTAAAACTATTTTTTGGCCCATTGAATATGTAACATTTCTCTCATGTATTACAAATGAATAATATAACTATTATATATACGTTTTGTCTTTTAAATTGATTAATTCTTAGAGCTGAATGATCCCTTGGCTTATCCACAATTTTTGAAAGAATATATTTTGGAGATATTTTTATTCATTTTGTTAGTTTATTTTTAATTGAAATATTAATATTGTATTAAGTCCCTTACGAAAATTTTAGCAGAGCCATCATATTTGTGATCGTATTTAAATACGTATAATACAATGGATAACCAATACGTTAAAATAAATAAATTGAGACAAAATTAACCAAATAAAATAATAGAATATAGTAACGCTCCGGCTTAATAGAACGCGAAATCCGTTCGCGGAGTATTGTTTCATATTTGTATTTCCACCCGTTGACAGTTCATTGCGAACAAATATCGCGTTCTTTTTCTCCGGATCTTAAAATGCCCCTTGAGACGAATATATATAGAGATAAAATGTTGGTAAATTTGAATAATACAATGGAAAATATTATTTGTTGAAATGATCTTACGCTAATCGTCGAAGGCGCCATGACCTTCTGATTTGTCTGTTCTCTCACACATTTAGTGATGTCTCAACAAGAGAGTGTAGGCGGAGTAATTCTCATTTATTCAGTCAGTCATTGTTTCAAATGCTGACAGCCGGCAATCTATAAAATGTGTATCAATATCGTGTAACAATATATCGCCCACCATGTAAAGGAGACGAGCAAAGGAGACGCTTTGTCTCTCCACTCATCCAATTTGGGCAACTGACTTTGAATTATTTTTATACTCACACAATCGATCTATTGATCTTCAGATTTATCGTTTCGAATAGGTGAACAATTCATCTTTGTGCATATAAATTCGTCATTGACATAATCGAATAAATCAGTGCTAGACAAAAAAAAATACACACTCCTTCATTGCATTAAAAATAACATCGCATCACATAATCATAGCTAGGGCGCGTAAGTGCAAATGTTTTTTAATAAATTTAATATAATTACAGCTTATTAAGATGTTTAAATGTTCATACATTATTTTACATCAATCAATAAATTAATTTGGTTGTATGTGTAACATCAGTTAACAATAGAACATAATAAAATCTTAAATACGCTTTAATAAAAAGAATCATCCACTAAGCTTGAAGTTACTTGAACTTCCAATATTTGTATATATCAATTACCGTAAATAACTGTTGTTCCATACAAATGCTTTTAATTAACATAAATTAAAAAAATGTAGTATTTTTTTATATAAAATTGCCATCCTTAACTCATTAGTGAAGTCGACCCTGTACGATTATCATCGATATTAGATATGTTGTGCTGTTTTAAAGTTGAAATTTCAATTCCATTGATAAACTACTTGAACTTCATTGGAGCTGTATCGGAAGCATTTCTATAAAGATATCATAAATAAAGATATGCCATTTAATATAAATATAGATATTGGCGTCTATAGTAGAATGAGTGTTTAATAGCTTATGAGCTTGACTTAAATAATAGTAGGTACATAATAAAAGCTAATATGGCATATTATTAATGAATTTGTGCATTTTTTTAAAAAATATTTAAGCATATTTTTCGTGTTATTAACCTATTGAATTAATTTTGTTAAAAAAAAGTTGATAATGTGACTTTGAACTCTCCGAATCCACTTTGGTATTAATTTTTTGACAAGAATTTTACGGGGCAATGAAGACTAGTTCTACTGAATAGTCATAAAATGATGTTATTTTGTAGTTGTTGTAGTAGGTTTTACTCGTAATGATCTAAACTTTGTTAATTAATTGTAACCCAACTAATGGTCTTACTATAATAAAAGCTAATACGGCATATTAATAATAAATCTGTGCAATTTTTGAAAAATATTTTAGTGTATTTTTCGTGTTATTTACCTATTGAATTAATTTTGTTAAAAAAAAGTTGATAGTGTGACTTTGACCTCTCTGAATGCGCTTTGGTATTAATTTGATAGATTTTTTTTTGACAAGAATTTTACGGGGCAATGAAGACTAGTTCTACTGAATAGTCACAAAATGATGTTATTTTGTAATGAAGTGTTATTTGAAGAGTGTATGTGTTGATGTCTCATATGGTCTCGATATCCGTGGGACAGATTAGCAGTGTGCAATTATTCAGGTGGTAAAGTTGGTCGTGTCTGCTTTGTTGGACCGTAACTCAAGTGCCTCGCTACCGACTACTACAACTACCATCATGACTACATTGACTACCACCATGACTACATTGACTACCACCATGACTACCATCATGACTACATTGACTACCGTCTTACCACCAACCGCATAAATATTGCCCAGGGCTTGTTCCCTTCCTCTTGACACGCTCTCGTCCTCACCCTATCACCTCTTATTGTCCTTTACGCTACCCAACGACATTTGTGCATTTTAAGTAGGTTGATTTGTTAAATATTATATCGAAACAATACAATTTTAATCAAATTTACCACGAAGCAGCGGTAAACAAATCTGCATTCGGCTATCAAAGGGCTTAGAGATAAAATGTTAGATGGATATTCTAGTTTGCTCTGTTGAAACAAATATATGAAATAGTTTTAATGCTTTCTGTTAGGACAAATATGAAAATATATTTTTTTATTCATCATCAGGCACTCAGGTACAATTAACCAATTTTATTTGTAGATGTGCCATAATTTTTAATGACAATTCATTGACGTTAATTTAATGGGTTATTAATAAAAATTACATTTAACAAAAACAAATATTTTTTAATTTCATACATTAGCGTTTCTTTATTCTAATTAATATAAAAAAATTTAAATGTCTGAATATTTCGGTGGAAACATTTAGTTTAAGTTTTTATTGGATGAAGATATTTATTAATAATATGCCATATTAGTTTTTAATATGCTTTTTTATGGAATTTATCAAATATACACATTCTTATGTATGTAGATACATTTTTTAACGATCAAACTGTATATTCAAACTTTATTTCTCCTCTCATATATAAGTCTAGTTCCTAGTGTAATTCCTAAGATGTATTGTATTATCAATCAGTGTATAATTTAAACTTAATAAAGAAAATGTAATATATAATTATTAATTGGTTATCAAAAATATTTATAATAACAATATTATATGAGACCAAATTTAATTTAACTTATTTTTTTACTGAATTTGTATGTTATTTGGTACATGATTTAATTTATGATCTTTCTGCAAAAAGAAAGAAAAATGATAAAAACAGTAAATTCAAGCACATTTCATATAATTCTCTAAAAAATATGTAATAGTCTATAAAAAGTCTAATTATTTTAATTTTTACGCATATGAATTTATGTGCAAACATTTTTTTTTGTTTATAGATAAGCATAACATACACAATAATATCACTAAATATTACTATTTAAATATCATAATACTTTTTTATTAAAATAGTCGTCTGGAATACCAGAGAACCTACATCTCTGATGGAGCTTTTTTGAGAAGGTTTTAGACACAAAAACATGTTAATTAATTGTTTTTCGGTGATTTTAACTATTACTAGTTACACAGGTCACCGACTTAATAATCAGTATTTACCTTACAATACAGGAAATCAGAGTAATCCTGTATCAAGACGATCAATTGGGATTTTATTAAGATAATTCCGAATATTTATTCCTAAGATGTATTGTATTAACAATCATTGTATAATTCATACTTATTAAAGAAATTTTAATATACTTTACATGTTTAACTAAAAAAACGGACTTTTATTACTGACACATTTATTTATTTCCATGTTTCCATGTCAACGCCCAGAAGAGCTTTTTCTATAGACAAAACAATAGTAATAAAAAAGGTAAACAAAAATTAAATGTATATATATATATATATATATATATATATATATATATAAAAATAAATATTACTATAAAAAAAATTTTTTTGTATAAAATGTATTAATAGAATGTATAAAAAAAAAAAAAGTAAGGTGTATGAAGACATAATATAAATGTTGATATATAAGGTCACTCCTAAATAAGTCATATAAGTAGGAGAATTTGTGGAAAAGAGAAACATTCAAATATGCTTCATTATTTTGAGGTGAAATAATTAATTGAGCCGCCTTGTGGCCCAGTGGTTAGTGTAACGGATTCGTGAGTGAAGACTCCTGGGTTCGATTCACGGCACCGGAGTCACTTGGTAGATCTAGCTTAGCAAACTAGATCTTAAGTACTCATTGCTGTGTGGTGGCCTGGGAAACCATCTCTACTATATTCTCCCGTAAAGGTGGCCTGGCCAACCCCTTATAAAGGGACTCCCGTCAATAGGGAAGGCGTCACGATATATATATAATTAATTAATGAAAGAAGTGACAGTTTTAAATTATGATAATCAAAACAGTGAGATGTGAATGATTGTGATTTGCAATTCAAAAAATTCCTACTGTAAAAGCGTGTTTTAAAGGTTTAATGAACAATGTTCTCACATAAAGTAGTCTTCTTCATATAATATAAGTCTGGCCTTATTTATTATCGTGGTTCTGATTGTATTGGACATGATGATAGTGGAGTGGTAACAGCTACCGTGTTCTCATCGATCAAGCTGTGTATCAATTTGCATCGCAACACAAGGAGTACAGCTTCAATACCCGGCACTCGATAACTATAACTATAACTACGTAATATTGTGTTGGAATTGGATCAGAGAGGCCCGTTTAATTGTCTGGTGGGCGAATGACTCACCGACAACCCACACAATACACTAAAGTACTTACTCTACTATAATCCCAGATGGTAATTCACCACAAAGCTACACTACATCTTTAACCTTTATGATGCCGAAATTGAGCCCACATCCGTCGGCGTTCATGATTCAGTTTCGAAGCAAAATTAATATACTTTGCCTTTGACAGGAATTAAATGAGGAAATCGGTACTGTGAATCATACCTAGATAAGGCAAGGCCTAGATTAATTCTACAAAGATGTGACTATTTATACTATTTAAGCATTATTAAGGCATATATAAATATGTACTGAATTATATTTTACAATCAATAACTAATTTTATAAAAATATGGTCTCAAATCCCGTTTGAATAAAAAAAAATATTTGATCAACGAGTCTGGGAGATTTTTTTACGTTTACGAAAAATAAAGCAAGGAGCTTTATTTTTTTAGAGAGGGTTTTTTAAAACACAACAACGTGTTCAGATTCCCATTCCCATTTGTAATAACCGATCAAATCAATTTTATTATTTTTAACTTGAGTGGGATTTGAACCCACGACAACAGTATTTGTAGCCACGTTTCTTATCCCTTGAATTATTACGCTGGTTATATATATATATATATATATATATATATATATTATATATATATATATATATATATATATATATATATATAGTTTATATATATATATATATATATATATATATATGTATATATATATATATATATATATATATATATATATATATATAATACACATATTTAAATCTGTTAACCTTTTACTATTATGAATATTTGTAATATTGATATAAGACGATATTTATATCTAAAAAATATATTTTAAATATGAATCTAAAACGTTGGAAATTATTTAGTTATTTCTTTACTATGCTAATGTATGTATTAGATAATATTTTTTTTAAATAAAGAGCATTTTAATAATATGTCACCATGTAAACAATTTTCATGATCTTGTTGCTCTCAAGTGTCGGATTTCAGGGACTACAATTTTCCTATGGCTGCAGGCCTCATATGTGTGAGTGAATATGTATAGGGTTTAGAATATGAATATGTATTAGTAACTGGGCATATTCGAATGTACGACGTAATATTGCGAGGCGCTTCTATAGATAAAAGTTCATTGAGGTGTAGGTACATGTGGTTTTTTGTAAATGTGCTCATTTACGATTAGTGTTTTTTAATATTCTAGGTCTTTCCTCCATTGGCTGATGTATTTTATTAAAATCTTATCTGAATATTATAATTTATACGCGTAGTATTGTGGATGGCCCATAAGTGACGCCTAAGGCCCAGGTTCGATACGGAGAGTCGATGATCGAGATTGAACAAAGGCTTTCGTCCCACGTAATAGTGTGTGGTTATAACACAAACAGAACAAACGCTTTTCCCCATATTCAACTACCTTTGATAACTTCATCATAAGCAATTGCTCGTTACTTGTATCGTTGGATCGATCATCGGTCTATATGTTTCAGAATAACATAGACATTTTCAACAGATCACCCAAACAACCGACCATTGAACGACTTCACCTCTGAGGTGACCGCCGACACTTTATTCCCTACAAACAACGTGGGAACGATTTATTTATACCAAAATATTAGACGAATAATTTTTGAAATTTGCATATTTACCAGCGTAATAGCTCAGGGTATGAGAAGCGTGACTACAAATACTGTGGTCATGGGTTCAAATCCCACTCAAGTCAAGAATTTTTAAATTGATTTGATCGGTTATTTCGACTGAGAGATCGGGAATAATATTAATAAAATCCCGATCGATCGTCTCGATCCAGGTTTACTCTGATTTCCTGTATTGTAAGGTAAATACTGATTATTAATTCGGTGACCTGTGTAACTAGTAATATTTAAGATCACCGACAGACAATTAACACTTTGTTGTGTATAAAAAACTCTCTTAAAAAGACCCTTTATAAAAAAACAAAAGCTCCTCGGAGCGTAAATAACTAAATAAATAAATATTTATTAGTATTACAAGGAAATGTGAAACTCATCTAAAATAAAAAGGACGCGCTTACTTAAAGGATGAGCTTTATCTTGTGTACAAGTGTTTTAAATGTGCTGAAAGCGACGAATGTTGTTTAACATCAAACGAGTGTTTCATATCACTTTGTAAATTTATATATATATATATATATAGTATATAAAGAGTTATATATATATATATATATATATATATATATATATATATATATATATATATATATATATATATATATATATATATATATATATATATATATATATATATATATATATATATATATACATATATGAACATAAAGGACAGTTTTAACACTTGTTTACGACACCAAACAATGTGGGAGGCCTACAAAGTACTAATATCATGCAGGTTCAGATCCCACGGCTCTATTTTGTGCCTAAATTAATACATCACTTGAAATATTTTAAATTTCACAATTTTTTTTTTATGTAGTACTGAATTTCATAATGTATTTTTTTTAATAATAAATATAGACCTTGTGTATGGACTTAATATTGAACAAAAGGTCTGGAGGCTTAACACGAGCACTCAAAGTTGCTAATTAAAGCGCACACCATTTGGTAGCTCAAGTCATACAAACACCCACAAGAAAAGCTCCAATATACATTATAAAGGATGCTATCATTTAGAACATCATTTCCGTTCGTAACAGGAAACTGTAATTATTATATTATAATAAATCCCGAAAAATAACATAACGGGTTCTAGGAGTTTTGCTTTGAAAAATTTTACTTGGTGATAATAATTATTGCACATTTATTCATTGATTACAATTTGATTATACACATAATATTTCACACATAAATACAATTAAAATACACTTAATAATCCTACCAAGTTTTCTATATTAAAATATATTGTAATAAGCATACTTTCTTTACAATTACACTCTTTTTCAAATAATTGTGAGAAACCAAAAGGCGTTTTAAAACAAACGAAGATCTCATATCAAAAAAATATTCTGTAACATTTTTTTTGCACATAATTTTATGAATGGAAGGTTAGTTTTATTTTTTTTTTCAATCAATCTCAATATATTTGAGTGAGTTATTTTTTTGATATCATTAAATTTTATAGTAAAGCGCATCACATAGCGTAGAAGAAGAACATGTTTTACTATTACTTCAGTAATAACAAGGAGACAAAAGAAAAAATAATACATTTGAGAAAATTTTAGAGGCTAGTAGGGTATCGCAAATATAAGCGGAAAAAAATTAAACATAATGTTTTATTATTATTACAAAATTTAAAAAAATATTTGATATATTGATCGTGCTTTTGGAATCAAGTTTGGGAATCATCTGTTTCTGTGATTATTGTATGTGTATTTTATCTGTTAAATACTCAATTAATTTGTAATTAATAAGAATTTTATTTTTCGCTTACATTTCCCTTTCATCCTGTAAAAGATTTTCAGTTAATTTTACTCCACCCTGTATATTATTTATCATTGATCTGAAAGCTTAATATAACATCAATTTTATTAAAAATCAGTCGTAAAATACATGATAAAAAATACTTTTTTTCGCAAATTAATTTGGAAACAAAAAAAAAATCTTCAAATATGTTATTTTTATTTATCATGAAACAAAATGATATTGTTAAAAGCACTTTTATTTCATTAGTCTCCTGAAAAGATGACAATCACAGATTTATTCATTGTTCATATTCATAAGGTTTTGTTTGATCCATGCGTTGAGCTCTTGTTGAAACCCATCGTGCATGGTAAAATATTACATACACTTTCTGAGTGGATTAAAGTAATCATAATTCAATATGTGAGTGTAAATGAAATAATATAAAATGCAAAGCGAGGTGCGTATATGATAAGTGATTAATCTGAAACTTGATAGTTGTGGATGTAAGGCTAGTAATAGTATCAGAAATGGAGGAAGGCTGGTTGACCGGTAAGAAGGTAAACTTCACCGCTGACCTTATGGGAACAAGCCGAGGTTGTGTTGATCCTCACATCCCATGACTGATTACCGATCGTACATCAAAATGATACCAAGTAATGGTAACCATAAATAAGCGAATCAATTTCGCCATGTGAAATTTCCCTCTCATAACTTTCATGCACCTAGAATGCCGAGCCTCCTAATAAATATTTTAACTGCGCCTCCTGAGCCTCCGTGCTTTATTATCATTATTAACTTATTATTAATAAATTATTAATTTATTTTTATCAATACTGAAATAATTCTACTTTGGATTCGAAATGCGCTTACTTCAAGAATGCAAAAATGACTGTATTTTTTTTCTTATTTATCAAAACAAACTATATAAGTAAATATCTGGATATATTCTAAATAAACATATTTTAGTTTAAATAAAATAAGTAAAAATCAAAGAAACCAAAGCATTTCCACTGGTTATAAATGTCTATAATGTTCTATGAATTTGTTTATACTAGTTTAAAGTGTTTTTTTGTGATAAATAGATATTATATAAATAACAGTGGATATAAATAGAAAATATCTAAAATATGTTTGGTTTGGATTGAAACATGTTTGCCTTTAAAAAATACCTTTTATCGTTAGAAAGTAATCATTACATTTATTTATTTACACGAGTAAGCAAATGTAATATTACGAATAAAGATTTAATTTTGGTTAAAATAGTGAATTTTCTGCCCCCTAATTAAATTTCCTCCTCCTTGTTCCTTATATTATATATATCCATTCCAAGCTTTATCTAAGGGTTTAATCAATAATTATATTAATAATAATATTTATTTTTTATAAATATATTACAAATTACTATAGAACTTAAATCCAACTATGTAAAATAAAAAATATGACAAGGAGTTGAGTCGAAAACATTTATTATAATTACAAGTGCATTGAATAATAACGAGTAAGAACTAACAATAAATTTTGATAGGTACTACTTTTCAATAATTATTTATTATGCGTTAATCACGTTTATAAGTAATAAAATGCAATGCTGAATAATTAAACCATAGATTAATACAACCATTCAAATGGGAAAGGAGCAATGAGATACGATAATGTATAATATGAGAGTCGTTATTCTGAAAATGTCGCCATCAACACTGACACTACATATTGTTTTAATACATTTACCAGATGCCGTTTGCTTTTATTTTAGTAGCTTTTGGAATGGCTTTCACAAATCTTGACATCTGTTTTATGTAAATATAATATTTATTAAACAATTCAACCTAGAACTCAAAATGCTCATAAATTCAACGTGACATTCAAAACGAAAATAGGTATAAAGGGTAAAAAAACCAGAATAATAAAAGAAAGGGGATAGTGGTCTTTGGTTCACATTCTGTTTAATAAAAATATTAATAATATGCCATTAATCGTCTCAATTAATCACTCTGGTTTCCTGGATTACAAGATAATTAAATAACAAATTTTCTAAAAAAATACTTATATTTAGTGCATCCAATAATCAAAGAAGAAATATTATTAGTTTATGGAGTAGTGAAAAACCATCACATAGCCAAAAGATATATTTTAAAAGAAACATATTATTAAAAAAAAGTTAAATAATGATACTTTTATTATGAATAACAAAAACAATGAAACAAATTTGTAATGTTAAACTTTGGTTTTTTTGTAAAAAATGTGTCTCTTGTGGTGGAAGCCGGGGATTTAGAGAATTAATTAACTAACGACCGAATTTAATCTGATTTCCTGGATTTTAATATTGAATTTTATTGTCACTAAATATACAAATAAATACATACAGAGGGGTCTCAGAATCAAAAGCTCCTAAATCCAGTTCAAACTAAATCAAGTAAAAGCAGAAACATATACATTAATCATCATTTTATAACATCCAAAATGGAGGGTAATTATATGAATTTAAAATAATACATGTTAGGTTTAGGAGAAACCGTTTAAATATATATATATATATATATATATATATATAGAGATAGTATATATATATATATATATATATATATTTATAAATATATATATATATATAATATATATATATTCAATCATAATAGTAAAGCATGAACCATCATCACCTTGTCATTACAGAAAAAACCTAATACGGTTCGGCAATGATGGACATTTATCAGAATTATAGAATAAAGGTGAGAAAAATGAAGAAACAGAATATATTTCTTCTTTAAGGAATACAACAAAAATTATTATATCATTAATTTCAAGATGGAATTTGTGTTCTTAATTCTCTATGAGCAAGTTCTATACGGCTTATGATTATTTAAGATACCATCTACATATTTTATAAATCAAAATCTTGCTCTAGAAACCATCTCACCGCCAACATGTACCTACTTTATCAATCCGGATAAAAATAGTCGTCGGCTTTGTTTCTTGTCGTTACTTATGTATCGTATGGTGGAAGAAATTAGTTGTAATGACAAATCGAGTCCATAAGTGTCCAAAAGATCGACAACACGCCAACATTCCTGCGGCCGCCTAGAAAAATCACCTTTGACCCTCTTCTTTAGTGTCGTCTATTTATTTGTGACCATAACTTTTATCTAGTCGATTTTTATGTGACAACTTCGTCTCGATTCCTTTATGGGCCACAACAGCCGACACCACTTTTATATTATTTATTATATACTCACCAACACTGTAAGGAAAATTAACGGAACAAGAGATACTCATCGGTCACCTAGTATACTTTGTCATCTCGATCGTTATAACAGATCACAAAACCAGTTCATTTACTCTTACAATATGATTATTAACACAAAAAATAAATCAGACAGAGTATAAATAATAAAAATGCGAAAAGGGGTATTATAATTATATTAATATATAACCAGCGTGATAGCTCAGGGGATAAGACGCTGGCTACTAATACTGTGGTCATAGATTCGAATCCCACTCAAGTCAAGAATTTTTAAATTGATTTGATCGGTTATTACGACTGGGAGATGGGGAATAATATTAATAAAATCCCGATCGATCGTCTTGACCCAGGTTTACTCTGATTTCCTGGATTGTAAGGTAAATACTGAGGCGATTAAGTCGGGCAGAGCCGCTCTGTCGGTGAGCTGTGTAACTAGTAATAGTTAAAATCTCCGACAAACAATTATCACGTTGTTGTGTATAAAAACCCTCTCAAAAAGACCCTTTCTAAGAATAAAAAAAAAGCTCTTCGGAGCGTAAATAAATATATAAATAAATAAATATGATGATATAAATAATAATTTTATACTAGGGTAATTTTAATTGAAATTTTCAATTTGTTAATGTTTTTTTATCTTCTACTTGGTTTTTTTATAGGACGGTTGTATATGAGTTTTATTTTCAATTTTGCTTTAAAGTCGTTTTTTTTATCGATTAGAAGAAAGTAAAAAAATATGAAATTATTATGCATTATAAAATTAAATACATCTAGAAATATTTTGAAATGATTTAATATTTTTTAATGATCTGATTTGTTTTTAATACGAAGATAATATGTTGTTTGTTTTTTCATTCGAAAGAAGTTTGAATTTTTTTATTAAAATTTTTAATGAAATAATATAACGCGGTTTTCACACGATGACAACACTAAGCATAAGATTTAAAAAGTTTCCCGATTAATGCTGTTTTTTGTCATTTTTTATGCATTATTAAATAAATTTTTATTTTGAAATTAACTTAATAGTATTATCATTAAAATAGCCGTTACGAGATTTTAGATATGTATTAATTGTAGTAAAATAATTACATGAAATATTATTCTTCCACCTAGTAACACTGATGGTTGAAAGACCTGTACATACATACATACACACACCCTAGACAATTATATTTATATATTTTACTCCAAATCAAATAAGCAATTAGCAATTAAATCTTTTGGTGAATTTTTAATAAAAGCACGTCCACCGGTTACGAATTATAGAGAAATTTCCTACATTACCCTTAATAAATTTATTATTATACAGAATTAAGAAATGAAAAATTATACAGCAAATATTTAATACCTATAGAGTAAGGAAAACTTTTAAAAATTGAACTTATTCTCTTGATAAACTTTTTTTAAATTAACAAAATATGTCCATTTCACCTTTATTATTTTATTTTCATTATCTGATATGTAAACACATCATCTTAATAGCGTTGTTCTATTGTAGAAAACAATCAAATTATCCTCTATTATTATATTTTTTATAAACATAGAAATACAAACATTTATTTGACTACAATTATAAAAACCTCAACCAGGATTAGAACACGTGTCCCTGATTTGATCCCCGATGCTCTTATCCACCAAACCAATGAAGAGATTGACGTCATTATCATTAATCAATTGAAACCTACATGAAAAGTTTAGATAATATTAAATAAAATTCAATTTAATCAATAAAAATATATTCATCAGCAAAACAGTGACGGAATCAATACTCTTTTGGAGTGGATTATTTGGGAAAAAATAAACATTTTAAAAAAGCGTGAATTAAATCTCACCAGGCCATCGCTCAAAGTCTTCATAGTATCAATTATTGAGCTTTATTGAAAAAATAATGTTGTTTGGCGCATATAAATCAATGTATGTAGTCTGACGAAGCATCAACACGAATCAAAATTGCCACAGGTTAATTCAGTTTACAAATGGTGTCTAGTTAACGTCAGTTGAAATAGCAAACAGACAGTAATATTATGAGTGAGAATGGATAATTTACGACTTTAGATCAATGTGGTCAAGCATTGAATTTATGACGCGCTGCTTTATAGTCTTCGGACCCATTGATTAGCGGTTAAGCAATCTATAAATCTGGCCAGGGCTCGCACTAAAAGTCGAATAAAAACGCCTCGAACACTAGAAAGTAAATTAATCTTGTTTATCGCCATTGACGTGTCATCGCCTTCTTTGATTATAGTCAAACATGAGCTTTGACTTGCGTAAACAGCGCTTTTAAAGCTCTTGTTCAATACAGATTAAACCAATTCATTTTATTTTATTCCACCGACAAGATCTTATGCAATATAATTGTTTTAATACTTACAATGGAACAGACGTCGGAGGGAATTTTTTCCTCCTCTCCCTCTTATAAAAGGTGGACTTTGATATAATAATAACTGAGGATATTTTAGGGGGTGGTAGGCTATCACAAATATGAACAAAAAAAATTTAATTTAAAAAAAAATTAACCAGCGTAATAGCTTAGGGGATAAGAAGCGTAGCTACAAATACTAATTGACATTAGGTTAGGATTTTTTTATCGAATTTACCTGTCGGTGATCTATTTAACTATTAAAGTTATACAGGTAATCGTCTCAGTATTCACACTACATTAAGTAAATCTGAATCAAGATGATTATTCGGATTTAATTAATATTATTCATGATGAACCAGCGTAATAGCTCAGGGAATAAGAAGCGTGGCTACAAATGCTGTGGTCATGGGTTCAAATCCCAATCAAGTTAAAAAAAATTAAATTGATTTGATCGGTTATTACGAATGGGAGATCGGGAATAATATTAATAAAATCCCAATTGATCGTCTTAATACAGGTTTACTCTGATTTCCTGTATTGTAAGGTAAATACTAATTATTAAGTCGGTGACCTGTGTAACTAGTGATAGTTAAGATCACCGACAGACAATTAATTAACACGTTGTTGTGTATAAAAAACCCTCTCTGAAATTAAAACTCCTCGGGGCGTGAATAAAATAAATAAAATTTAATTCAAAATATTATTTACGTATAACAGCCACAATACACACTTGACAGTCACTACTGAGTACTCTACAGAAACAGCTGATTCCAATATGGTGGCCAAAACTCGATTTCAAAAGCACTATTAATATATTATATACTATAAAAAACCAATTTTTTTTAAATATATTTTTTTAAGTTATTCTTGCGATACCCTATCTATTATTTCAAGTAATG
The DNA here is from genome assembly GCA_022606485.1 of Agraylea sexmaculata. NCBI lineage: Eukaryota > Metazoa > Arthropoda > Insecta > Trichoptera > Hydroptilidae > Agraylea > Agraylea sexmaculata. The sequence goes on from JAGTTH010004679.1 coordinate 33,553, forward strand.
TAATCGTAGATCGAGACAAATGATCTTTTATCAATATTATTCTCTATTCGAGAGTCGCAACATCTGATTAATCTTTTTTTAATTATATCAGTAATACTCATATTTATTGAGAACTAGTACCGTCCCAATTTTTCAAGTTCATCAATAGTAAAAACGTTTATTGTAATGTTTTATTAAGTAGGGCGATGACAAAATTATCGTACGGTACATTAATTCACTCGCATGTGAATTTCTCTACTATGTAGTGTTAAAAAGCATTGGTATTTATGAAAAAGGCTAATTTACTTTTCGGGCTTTTGTATGACATTCAATATTATTCGCTTCCGGCAAAGTTTATCCCAAAGAGAAGGTGTCAAAAGGTTTTATCTCGTTCTTGAATACCTTATACAAATACAACCTACACATGCCTCGACCAAATCTAATTAGCAAACATCCATTTCGCTTTCACACTCTCATTTGCTATTGACCAATATATTAGGTTTGAAATTTCACACGTGCCTTGTGTGAAACTGACAATTCGATCATTAAAAATATTTTCATATTAGTATATTTCATATCCATTGTTAGTCGAGGTAGATTTTTTAAAAAATAAATAAAAAACCTACATATAATATTATCAGGTGTGCTTTAATTCACAATAATCTTTACATATTTGTCGTGTTTCATGTTCATTATTAAAATTCTATCAATCTTATAGTATAAATATAACTATGAAGGTATATATCTTGTAAAATAAACAAGAATTAACATTGTTAATTTCTTATAAATTCTGCAATTAGATAATTTAAAAAAATATATATTTTCTAACATTAACTTGCAAATTAATATTCATCTTTGGTAGCACATTTTTTTTTATATTGGTATATTAGATAAGATAATACAATTTCTTAATTAAATATAATTTACATACAATGCTTTGATACATTCTGATTAGATGTTGCAATATTAAGTTTATAATCTTTTACTTATTTTAATACGGAATACATTCAATTAGTAATTAAAATTGTTAATGAGTCATAACATTATTTATGGGAAAATATACAAAAACTTCTGAAATATACATAATACATAATAAATAATAATAAAATTAAATATAGAAATATAAAAAGAAATACTTAATACTATATGAATAAAATAAAAATATTGTGAAACACAAATATAGTAAAATCATTAAAGGCTGTGGGGACAGACAAAAGCAAATGTATATTTGTTTATTGATTTACACTAAAAATGATTTCTTTATGTTATCTTTTTAACATGCATTTATTATTAAATTAACCTTTGTAACTTGGATTTTTTTAAATTGTGAAATGAATCAGTCCTGATAATATTAAGGTAACCATTTATTTTCATATATTTTTGTAAAATGTAACAGTACACCCCACCATATCCTAGTTCAATGGAATATTGATAATTAATTACATATAAGCATACAAATATGAAAATATTTTTGATGATTAATTTCAGGTGTGTGAATTTTCAAACCAAATTAAATATTGGTCAATAGAAAATGAGAACAAAAGCACAATATATTGTAAAGAGCGCCTTGGGGTATCTATTTAATTGTTAATTAGTAGGATATATGTATATTTTAAAATATTCTTCCACCGGCTGTTTATTAAATCCAGTAAAGATCCAAAGCGCCATGGGAATCATACTCATTAGTCAAAGTAGAGGTGTCCTGATTTATCGAGCCGCATCTATTACGGATTAAAAACAAATCATAAGCCCAGTTATCAGTTAGATTTGTACGCGACATGGTGAAGGGCATGATATGGTGTTTGTTATATGGCGATATCATGGGGTTGACATGGTCGTTGGTAAAGCCATGTAAAGATGGTAGACTTGAGATTGTGTGGATGTATGAACACAGCAGGGTGCACCCGAACCAGTTGTCCCCATGGTCCCATATCACAACCCCCTTGTTTGTTTTTATTGCACTCCTCGGCCTAATTTATATATTAAGAATTAAATACATTACACACAACGATCAATGGCTGGCTTCTCTCCCCAGGTTACACATTACTATGCGCAACACATTTTTATTATTATTAAATCGATCGTTGATTTCTGTGGGATGTATCACAAACTTTATAGAGAAATGTTAAGTATGAAATAAAATTATTAAGTATCAAACCATTTTTTTTTTGCAGAAATGGAGCTCGTCCGTGTCTTAAGATGTCTCTAATATCGCATGCAACTAAAATTCTACATTACAATTTCTCTATTTATTTTGAATTTTACATTGTTCATATAAAACGAAACACCTTCCATATAAATAATAATTCTTTCTACCTTTTATTATGCAAAATTAATAAAAAATTAAAAAATTACAAATTATTATGCTAATATTATTATGCCTAAAAAATTACAAATTATTATGCTTATAGATTGTTTGGGTCTCGAATATCGCATGCAACTAAAATTTGGTGATCATATACATATATTACAATTTGTTAATTTAATTTGAATTTTACATTGTTCATATAATACAAAACATCTTCTATATAAATAATAATTCTTTCTACCTATAACTAACATGAGGGTAAAATTTTTATGTGACATTACTTAATATGAAATAATAAAAAGTATGGGGAAAAACCCATTTACAGATATGATATGATTAATAAAAAATATCAAGAATAGACTCTACATTAACAAAAAAATTACAAATTATTATGCTCATAGATTGATTGGGTCTCGAATATCGCATGCAACTAAAATTTGGTTATGATATACATATATTACAATTTCTTTATTTAAATTGAATTTTACATTTTTCATATAATAGAAAACATCTTCAGTTTAAATAATAAATCTTTTTACCTGTAACTAACATGGGGGTAAAATTTTTATGTGACATTACTCGATATGAAATAATAAAAAGTATGGGGAAAACCCCATTTACAGATATGATATGATTAATAAAAAATAACAAGAATATACTTAAAAAAACTACATTAACAAAGTATTATGCTTAAAACTAAATAACAGATTAATTGGGTAATAACAAATTTGAACGGAGTGTATTATTTCAAAGTTCATTGGTATAATGAACTTTCGTTTTCGTTGAGTTAGTCATTTTAGTGTAATGTTTATTACTCAAATCTGCGATATTTGCTTTGATTATTTTTTTGGCAAATTTGAGTAATAAAATTTCGGAGGTTGTGCAACTATGAGACTCACGATATTCTGCTCATCATTTTTAATTGAAATGTATATAGTAAATGCTAATTATGTATAATAAACACAAAATACTATGAAATAATTATGTGCAAATAATTAATAAGACGGTGAAAAATCCAACATATAATAATTGATTGTATTTTTTTATCAATGAATAATTTAAATCTATTTATTTGTGTGCGTTTATCATTAGTGGAGCGTTGTTAACAAATGCTCCATTCATCTGCGCATTGATTAACTCTAAAAGTGCAGAACATAGTCGATTTGTCAAATTGATGATATAATAATGTAGTTTAGTTAAATATGAGTAAGATCCAAAAATAATTAATATGGTATTATGGTGGTCGTGCTTCATCGGGTGCTCGTGTCCCTGTCAGATGTGTTGCGATGAGCTCTACTTTATGATCACCTTTCCACTTGCTTCTTATCTAATATCAAACAGCCATATTTTATATACTAACACCCACCCACTATGTATGTATGTAATATAATGTTCTGGGTGCTTCGCCATAACAATTACATATCATAATGTCCAGACAGGTGCATCAAAGATAACCAACACTTCCACTTGACATCTTTAACCTGCTCCATGCAAACTACTACAATTTAAAAATAATCTACAAAAATAATATACTATAAGTTTGTTAATGGATTTGCTTTATTCAGATCTCTGTTTAATTTTATCTAGAAGGATTTTTTTAATTTTTTTTTCATATACCTACAGTCAAAAGTGCATAAACTGTTCAGGAGTCATTTAACATTATTTACAGAATATATTTGTGTGTTTTATAATCATAAATTGATTTAATATAAAAAAGGCCAATCAACAGACTATTATAATTAAATATCAAAGTATATATTTTTTTAGCAAACTGTATCAAATTAAAATTAAAATACAACCTTATTTAAGAAAATCCACAATACTTTATAATTTTTTTTAAAAAAGTGACGGCATTGTATTATTTATAAAATGTTAAACTTTGATGTATGCATGAAATGGCTTTATTTTTTATATACAATCAAAAGTGCATAAAATGTTTATGAGTCATTCAACAATTTTTACAGAATATATTTGTGTATTTTATAATTATTAATGTTACAAAATAAAAAATGCCAATTAACAGACACTTATTATTAAATATTGAAGTATATTTTTTTAGCAAACTGTATCAAGTTAAATTTAAAACAAAATTAAATACAACCTTATTTAAGAGAGTCAACAATACTATATATATTATTAATTTAGCTGTCAAAAATTCTCGATTATTTTGGTTTGACATGATATGAGGATGATATATTTTTTAAATATTTAACTATTGCCTGCACTGGTTATAAAATTTATTATTAAATCAAAATGAGCTTATATTAAATATATCCTTATTCTGATTACCGTAATTATTTAGTGTTATTAGTTTGATTTTCTTTCAATGTTTTCGCCACCAAAGTCATGTATTGAGATAAGAAGTGCTCCCACTGAGAGTTGTACTGCTTTATATGAACAAAAGGAAATTGTTCAAATGACGTTCAAAAGACCCTTATTTGTAACCCTTTTATTTTTCAAATCACATACGCCTACACTGCTTAACACCTTCAATGAAAAAATAATAAATTAATTAAAAAAAAATCACATCCATGAACTTAATTCGTTATGGATTTTTAATAAATGGTAATGCAAATATATTTTTTTAATTAATTTTATTTAATACACGAATCCTCAACGTGTTGGTAAGGCAGACCCATGTTTGTTATAATAAAAAACGTCAGAACGAATTTATATCAGATAAAAGTGTAAGAATTTGTATAGTCGGTGGACGCATATGTCAACAGGTCAGTGCAATATGTCTTGCCCTGGGAACAAACTTCCCTACAATCAATTCTAATATGCATATTATTACTCCTTTTTATATTTTTAATCAAACCCTAATAATCATATTATTAGTAAGATATAAAAATTATTTTAAATTAGTTTAATTGGTAGTATATTTTCTATGAAATAAAAGTGTCTGTTCTGGATACAATCGGACCTAATTCAAGACTTATTCCAAGTGGATATGATGAAGTATTTTGACTTATTCGAGCTCTGCCACGATTTCCATTATAATATTGATTTTTATTGTTTTAAATTATTTCAACTAGCTGATATTTATACAAAACATTATATGATATACATCTACACTTATCATACATCAATTATTATATTCATGAGACAAACTATAAAAGTTGATAGCGAATTTCAAAAATAGTCATTTTATTTTATTAAGATTTTTCTGTTCATATCCAAAAATTCAAATAGAATTTTACATTTTACCACATTTAAATATAATCCGAGCAGTGCTCTACAATAGTCAGCGACCTAAAACCTGTTTTTACACCCTCTTGGACGAGGCTTAGATATAATATACAAATTTAACCTATTTAAGGCCAGCTTTTTCCATGCATGCTTAATCATGCAAATAATAGGAGTGTCATGTGTATATTTAAATAAATTGTATAATGACGTGGAATTTATGAAAGTATTTTTTTTTATTTATAGATTATTAAATTGACCAAGCGAGTTGAAGTGATCCCAAAAACGTTCAGTTTAACTGTAGATTAAACTATAACCTTTGATTGTCCGTAGGTCCCTCAATGTCCCTAAATGAAATAAACAAGACCGATTCAAGTATTTCATAAATTTATAAAAATAAAAGAACATTTGTTTGTTGTTGAAGTTGAAGTGAACATTTTTCTTGTTAAAAACCATATGTTTAAAAATTCTAGTGTTTAATAATAATTTGTCATTTAGGCACTTCAGAGCAATAAACCTAGAATCGGGTAATAAACAAACGGTTGATAATAAAAAATAAACCCAGTGGTCTGATTTAATTCCAGCTCGAATTAATAGTTTTTGTTACATTTCCGCCTAGATTTATTGTCCCTCGTGTGAATACGGTGTTTATTTTTACCGGGAGGTTTTATCCCCTTTTAAAAGGTGCTTCGATCGAGAGGTCTTCCTTGTTTTTTTTTATCAAAAGCTTCTATGGCCGTTCAGATATTTATCTAAGAGACATCGCTTTATGGACGCTTCGAGCATATTTTATTGATTTTTCAGTTCAGCTCTATTTTTATGCCTTTTTGATGACTGCAGTCACCATAATTTATACCCGCTTTTAAATCACCGTTCGATTTATTCTTTTTAAATGTCGATTTCTAATAATTATGTGCAGTTTGCATGCGTGTGTTTAACAATATAGTTGTTTGTAAATAAGAAGTTGTGGAATTTCCCTAACGAAGCCACTGGTGTTAGTATTGGATTGTAAATACCGTAAAAGGTCCCAGAGGTGTGAATACTGACCTTAGCCTCTATAAATTAAGCACTTTAACACTCGATCGATAAAAATGAAATACTAAATTGCAGATACATTGATACTCTCCTTCTCTCATCTGATAAAATAACCTCCCTTTACTATATTGTATTTCAAAGATCTTCAGCCTGATTATTTGTAATGCTTCATAATGGCAGAATTCATTCTTTTTTAATTTAACTAATTGCTATCAACAATCTGTATCAGATATCTTGTGATTTTTTAACAACACACATACAAATGTATCAGATTCTGCCTTAAATTTTAAATACTTTTGCGGTTTAAATCCAAAAATTTAATACACGTGTTGTAATAAACTTTGTGAAGAATTTTAACACAAATATCAATTTTTTTGTATTAATTTTAGGACTTGATTCTGCTATATAATTGACACATATATTATAGAAATACTTTAAATTTGATTATTATTCTTTGGATAATTACGTATATTATCATTACCGAGTGTAATTGCAAAAATTCAAATATTTAATCAACCTGTCTCATTTAGTAAATATATTCATATTAATAAGATTAACTTGAAAGTTGGTAAAATGGATGTATTCTTTTGTTTTATGATTTTTTACGATGCATCAGTATTTTTTTTTATTTATGTTAGTATTTTCTTTTAACTATAACAGAATTTATATATTCTTACATTTTGTAGGAAATCCTTAGCTCAAAAATTAAGATGAATCTTTTGGACAAAAAAAACGATTAAATTATCGATATCGAGTGCAATTGCAAAAAGAATTTTTTTGACATATTTATGAATTAATTAGAATTAATAGTTCACCTCAAATTTTCATAGGTATTAATTTGTTTATATAATCGATTAATTTAATGTACCTTTTAAATATAAAAAAAATGTTAGTACAGCTTATATATATTTTTAAGAAGTAGGTGGTATTTTCCCCAAGTAGAATTTTCTCGAAACTGCAAGTTTGGCAGTTAGGGTATTTCTGCAATAATCTATTCAATTGACCAAGGCATTGTCTATTTATTAATATGATTCACTTCAGATGAAGGAAGCTGTATATCTGAGCATTAGTCAGAGTGGCATAATGAAATGATTTGCAATCGTATTGATCTTATACACACGCACATGTTACAATGGGAGATATCGAGGCTCATTGTTCAGCGATGGTATAAAATATAATTTTAATTGAATTGGTAATAATAAGTGGTGTAGTGTATCTAAGTTCTTCACACCCACATTGAGCAAAGCGATGGAGTGTATGCGATAAGACACGGATGGTCTGCGCTGCTCCTCCTCTCCGCTATCGTCGAATCTCATCTCATCAGGCAAAGGTCGAGGGTATTTGTCCCTCTCATTCTCTCGTGCTTGTCTATGTGCCTGTCTTTTTCTTTATGTGGTGGCAATTAAGTGCTGTTTTAGCCGGTAATATCTTGCGAATTGAACCGCGACCGCAGATAACATCGCCCGTCGTCGAACTGTACGCGTACATTTGGAACACTACCGACAACGCAACATTCCAATCACAGAATTTCATCCGATTTATCATCTACCTGACCAACTAACACTGCATATGAGAATTCTTAAAATTGAGGAAAGCCTCTATATAACAACATTTCCCTACATTTACAATAGCATCTTCTATTCATCGTGTGCGACTCGCCACCACGCGAAATTCAGTGATGTATCTTCAGTGAGTAGGTACTATTAAAATACGTTATATTTACAGTTAAAACATATATGTTCACTGGTGAAAATATATTTATCGCACTCAATCAAGGGTAAGAAATGGGTGGATATGTCTAAGCTAGAATATGTTAATTTTTAAAACGTTTATCATTTAAATTGTTGATCGTGTTGACGTCGCGTCTGGGTGGAATTTCACAATAAAAGATATCTGCTTAAGAGTAATAATTGTTAATGACAATATTTTTTTTTTTATTTATTTATTTACATATAAACTCTCGTAAGAGCTTTTTTTGACATAACAGAAAAAAAGACACAAATAATAAAACATAAAATACATATATTAAAACATAACGTACAACTATCAAAACACAAAGTAAAAGAATTAAGTTGTAGTAAGCTAAGGTTTTTAAAAACATTTTTTTGTTTGTCTGATTATGATTATACTTTCGAATACTTATATATAGTAATCTGTCGTTTTTGAGGATTTATATCATTTAATTGAAACGCCACTGTCACTCAAAACTAGTACTTAATATTTATAACTATCAATATTATATTATTATTTAATAAAATTTATAAGTTTGCTAATTATATCGATTGTGAAGTCATCATATTTTTTATTAATTTTTAATGTATGTATCTTATGAAGATGTTTGTTGTTAATCGAACAACCCTAATCAATTATTTTTTATTTATATTTTTTTGGATTAATAGGCTTTATTTTAATTCATGAATGTAATTAGTCATTTCAATAATGCTTAATTCCATGCATTATGAAGGGCTCCAAATAAATTAAAATAAAGGCAATTCAATTCATGTGCGAACTTTTGATAATCACATATAATAAGTTATGTTCGAGAATATCTATTAAAACAAAGATTTCGAAAAAACACTGTTGATTATGACTTTATTAAAATGACTTTCACACAATCAAAAATCGTAAGCATTCTCGTGATTTTTTATTACGTGGTCGTATAAAATATCTTATGAAAAAATAATTATTAAAAAATTTGGGTAAAATCATAAAAGTATCAGCCCGACACAATTTAATCGCGATCAAACAAAACCACATATAAATAATAATAATGTTGTCATATTTCAGTAGATGGAATTATTTAAAGGGTCGTTAAGATTTACTCGAATGTTTTGTAATGCATATCTCATAGTGGATTATATAAATGATCTTATTTTGTGGTGTAAATGTATCAATAATTCACAGCCATGGGATGGGATTGGATCGGATGGTGTACTTGACCATAATAAAGCTTCTTGATCAACGACCCACTTCTAAAATCAAAAATGACCATTTTTCAAACATTCCGTATTAATATGTTCTCCGGAATATTCGTCAAATATTATTCAATTAAATAATTATTTTTTAATTCACCCTGCATTCAATAGAAATGCCAATGCGCACGGCCAATTGATGAAGTATTTTTCTATGGTATTAAATAAAATTTTCAATACACTTTTTGAATTTTAATTGAATTAATTCATTATTCACATTTTACACTCGACGAATTATTGGAATAATATCGTTCTAGATGACAAATACCGTATAAATATATATGACAGGGTATTTATTTGGTCCCAGCGCGACATCGTTTCAATATATTTAATGCAGTGCTAAGAGGACTTTCATCTTTAAACTCTACTAATATAGAAAAAATATATACAAGTTGGACTTTTAATCAATGAGAATATTTTGTGTATCGCGAAAATATTGGATTTTTATACCATTATTATAAATAATTATTTATTTTTATAAATAATGCACCTTGATAAAAATACCGACTGTGGCCATGAGTTCAAATCCCATTTGAATAATAAAAAAATATAGATTATTACGACTGGGAGAATGAGAATGAGAATATCAATAAAATCCCTATCGATTTTCTCGATCCAAGTTTACTCTGATCTACTGGATTATAAGGTAATACTAAAGCGAATATTAACCGTAATAGTTAAATAGATCACTTACAGGTAAATTCGATAAAATAATCCTTAAATAAACATACTTTTTTTTTAAATTCCGTATAAATAAATTATTAAAATGATATTAGTCGAATTTATGATGAAATTAAAGAGTAAAAATTATATTTGTGATATTCTACTCCACCTTAAAAAATCCAACAGTTAAAAATTTACCATGCAATAAACCAATGAAAAAAATGTATCATATTAAAATATAAATATGAGTTTCTCATTTTATTAAAAATATTATTTAATTCTTTAATTTCTGGATACCATAAGACACCCGTCCCATATAATACGAACGACAAGAATTATTTATCCCCAATCCAAAGATCCATAAACAGATAAATCGATCGGAATATTTGTGAGCGAGCCTCTTATAAATCTCTAATGTCAAATTCCACACTAAAAACACATGTAATAAAGTATTTAAATTCGGCATTTCATCACCGACGACAAATTTCCAGCCAGATTCTTAACAAACTTATTCGGATAACTCGAATTCTTGCCAATACATTTTAATAAATTTGCAATCAACGCATGATTGATTATGACTCTATCAAAAAGTGCATTGATCGCTTGATAATTCGACAAACAGTGTTTATTGTACGTTAAAAGGGCTGGTATATCAATTCAAATATGACATCTAATGCTGAAATTATTACAAGCAATAACTCAAGCTTATCCCTTCAAATATTTATTATACACAATGGACAGATTTAGCCCTTTCAACCATTGTCAAAGTCAACCGACGAATTCAAACGGTGACTTTGACGGCTTAATTCTAGCAAAGGGGTGAACCCATTATATTATGGCACCTTAAAAATACATTTTGTAAATTGAATTTAAAAAAACATCAAAATACCTTGGTAAATAAGCACCGATTGGATTGATATCTAAGATTTCTACAATAATTCTGTCTTCGGCTTTGTTTGCAGACAAGACTTTGGCTCAGTAAATAAAAATATGGTCGTATAGAAATGTTCATTGATGTATCTTAATATGTAATCGCGAGAAAATGATTGTGTAATTATTACATCATATCTCATTATCAAATTTTTTGACAAAATCCTCTTTTGCAGACTGCGTAAATTTTTATGAAAAATGGACTGGAATTTAAACAACTTTTTTCCTGATAACATTTCCGCATTAAAAACTCCCCAATAAATCGCAATAAAACAAAAAAATCAACAAATATTATAGGGTTTTCTTAAAAGAAAGTTTTTTAAGACAATATTTGAACATTATACAAACAATATTAATGCTTAAATTAATGGAAATCAACAAAACCAAATATATAAAAAATTGATAAATAAGATTTTTTTAGGAATGAATATCATTTAATGCTCCTTATGTAATTTATCGAAAACATTAATAATAGTATATTTTGGGTTTTGCCGTGTGAATAATAACCGTGTGGTTAAATTAGCTCATTTATACAAACAATCTACAAATAAAAAAATTACTATATGTTTGTATTATTTGCCATAAATCTTAAAATATATATTGTTTATTATCGCATCTTTCTTAGACTTGTTAATCCAGGGACTTACATCAAACTTTAATCAGGAGTGTTGGGATTTTATTAATATTATTTCTGATGTCTAAATAGATCAAATTATAATTGACACCCAATGTTTGTAATACTTAGTATGAGTTAAGACCATTTTTACAATACAATATTAATAGACTGAACTCTTCTGAATTGACCTAACAATATCTGCCAAATTAATGGCTCATAATAATAAAGCAATAATGAAACAATGATGGGGAATGAAGACAATAGAGCTGAAAGCGAATCTTAGTGGTGAAGGCTACTGAACGGAACAGGTCGTCGTGTTACGTTCTCAATACTTTTTCATGTGTGAAATTGCTACTTGCACGCTGCAGAAATAAACATTTTACAAATTAAACTGATCTATCTTCCTTTATACTTAATAAAATAAAAATCATCCATACTTTTGGCACATTAACGTAAATTCATTAGCATGCTGAAAATGGCACAATTTATATTAAAATTACCCGATGACACCGAATATGACTGATTATAATTTTTAATAACAAATCATTATATTTAGTATGTAGTTTTACTATGGTAAGAGAAGGCAGGGTAGACCTAGGCTAAGGTGGGCGGGCGAATTTTATAAGGTAGTTAGGAATTTAGGAATTAATAACGTGAGGAGCGCGGCCTCCAATAGAAATAAGTGGAAGATGAAGCCTTGGTTCATCACTGAACTGGTGTGCTTATGATGATGATGATGTAGTTTTACTATATAAAATCCAAAGTGTCTTAGAAGCACTTTTCTATAATTTTTATGATAAACTATATTTTGACCAACGGGGAATTTATTTATTATTATTATATTCTTAAAAAAAATATGGGATGTTTGGGTGAAATAAAATAAAAATAATTTCCATAAAATTAATATAGTAAATAAACTCCAAATTATCGATTGATAAAAAAAAATCTGTGGAAAAATACTATTATTGTTAGATATCGAGTTAATTTACCTACTTTCAAAGACAATACTTTATTATATAAAAAAATATACTCTCAAAGCTGACGATTTCAGTATACGCCCTTATTCCATCCAGCGCTTAAATTGCACCTGTGAAGTATTGATTTCGTAGGCGTACGTCGCGACGTTGTAAACGTACATCGTAAAGACGGTATTCTAGTTTTTTTTTTGTTATAAATTTGACCTGTTTTTTGTTGGTTATTGCCTCATCAAAAAAATAAAGTGTAAGTTTACGGTAACGTACGCATAGTAAATCCAACTGTAAGACAATTTATCCAAAGATTCTGTTTGGACCTATTCAAAAGGTTTCGGGTAATAGGAAGAATTTAAATTTAATAAATATTAGGTATTCAATTTTTATATAATTAATATTTATTTCAATTCAAACATAAATAAAAAAATACATCACACAACGAAGGCTACAGTTTAATTTAATTGGGTGATCTCGATGCCTCAATTCAACAGTATATTTTCATAATTTTATTTTATAAATTTTTAAACAGTGTCAGTTAGACCGTTCTAGGTAGTTTATTTTGTATTGCAATAGAGTAAATTGCAGTCGAAGCAATGACATCCTGCGAAAGTGCTTCCGTTCAAATGACAATTGGTCTCAGTGATGGTTGATTACAAATAATGTTGAAATCATTGATTGATATGCACGCCGGAACATTATTATGTTGACCAATACAAATCATCTAATTTATATTAAATTTTATATAAATAGAACCCAGATCATCGGCAGCCTGCGAGTTTATAATTGACATGCCCATACTGAATTTCATAAAATCAATGGTTGTTTAATTAATTGCTTGATTATACATTCCATTTCACCAAATATGTCTTCTTCACACTGCTAGGAATAATTTAAATAATAAAACAGTCGCTTTGTGCACAACAGAAATAGTCGAGTGCTTATTGTTATGATGTAAGAGTTGTGAATATGAATAATATGACGGTCTTATGTTGCCATCAAAATAGGAAACTGGTGCAAGGTTATTGCAGATTCACCTACAGGGTGTTTTATTTTTACTAGAATAAAATTATTTGTATTAATATCAAGCCTTATTAACTGTGTCTTTATAAGCCTAACGGATTACAAGCAAATCATCTAATAATAATAATTTAAAAAACTAGTTCTGTTACACACTACAAGTGGGTTTTTGTATTTTTTTACCATAATTTTTGTTTTGACTTATTAATTATTTTAATTACCAATTGATTGTAATCCGTTGTAAAATAAGTAAAAACCTTAATCGTGTAACATCTAATCATCATATATCAAAAAATTGTATGTATATTATATCTAATAAAGAAACTGTATAAAAAATCTAATAAAAATAAAACATATTAATGCTTCTCAAATATCAATTACAATATATTTGAATGAATTGAAAGTTTTTAGCAATATCGTTGGATTTATTTCCAGACTGTGTAACTTTAAAATAGTAGATTTTTTAAATTATAATCTCATCTAGGGAAATAATTCTGAAATGTTAAAATAATATTTAAATAGTTATTTAGCAAATATCATAATTCGTATTTCAATGCACCTATTTGATCACATTAAAAAAACATAACTCTAATTTATAAGTTACTTCAAACTTGTCTAAATAAACGGGTCAACAAAAAATAATTACAATTTTTGAGATGTGTTGTTTTTGTCTGAACATTTTTTAAATTGTTAAAATTACTCTCCTGTAAAATTTTGGCAAAATATGTAAAGAAATCCGACGACATATTTTTTATGTCCCCTTTTTTGTTACAACAGAGTGTCCATTTTTTATGTTTGATTATTGTATTTTCTCATCAATTTCGATGGTTATTTTAATAATTAACTCGTTAACTTTGTGTCACTCTACTTAAAATATCCATAGCATAGGTAACTCACCTTAGTGTGAATATTTTATCCAAATAAATAATTGAAACATCCTGTATAAAGTCACACTTGAACTCGTGCACATATTGTTATGGTATATTGTAATGTGTATGGCCATTGTGTCTTGGATTTCGATCTTATCAAAAGCAGAACAGAACTGTCGTTTTCTATTCATTTTCCCACAACTTGGCATTGCATTCAAAAACTATATTACGAGACCTGATTAATTCAAGCCGCGAAACAATCATATTAAATTATAATTATTGTTTGCTGGGCCTCGCATTAAAATTAATTACAGGTTGAATGGATCAAGGGATATTTCTCGTAGAGTGAATATTGGGGCTATTCTTGTATTTTTTGATGGGCATAAAAATGTATGGCATTCTAACAATTGAACAATACTTCATTGCGGCATATTGTTCTGAAAGGAAACGCCTCTGAAACGGAATCACTGAAAACAGCTTTAGTAATTACAAACACATCGAGTAATTGAGTATTATTAGAGATCTTATCAATGAAACAACCATCGAATGCATCCTGTTCAACCATATGAATGGACAATGGACCGATGTGTGGTTTTCTATGGCCTACACACAGAGACACTGTACTAAATAAAAATATTTTTAATTGACCGAGTCTAATAATCTTTGATCTTGATCAAATCACACGAAACGTTGCTAAATTCCGATGTAAAATAAAATAAAACTAGAGTTCCCACACGCCTTCATCAAAGGTCGATTCACTCCGCTTTATTGTCATTCGACTAATTCAAAAAATAATCTTTATTAGTCAACGTCTTCTGTAGATTGTTCAAGGGGTTAGTCTCATATAAAAGATTCTCGTTTGAATCGAATGTATTTAAAAAAATTCAATATAGGCAAATAATCCGCGAGACTAACACGATCAGCACGAACAGCAATAATAATTCCTAACAGATGTTCGTAAGTTCGTTATTTTCTCACTGACAACCGTAAATTGGATTCAGTTCACAAAATTGACAACTATATCCGCATTGTCTGATAAAGAATATCAATAGCATCACGAATTGCTTTTGCAAGTTTTAAATAATCTGCGGTAAGGTTAGGTGAATCTAATTTATTTGTCCCTTTGTAGATGAAGGCATTAAAATCGGGGCTTTTTAGGAATTTATAAAAAAACTTATAAGCTAAATTTCGGCTTTGAGAGTATGTACATTTTTAATTTGTATACGACAAATATAAAAACCCATTTTTATGATTGATAAATATTTGCCAAAAAAAAATCAACAATATAATAATTATATAGAGCTAAAAAAAATATATAACAGTTTCTTTGAGTGAAAAAAAATGAATTGAGTCATTTATTGATTTATTTAATTATATTTTGTATAATTTATTTCTAATTACAAGCTATCGATTTTGGGAGTCTATTGGTGAAATAAGCTTACGTTACCTTGAAACATATGTGATTTTATAAACATTTTAGGGATTTTTTTGTAAAAGGTTAAGTAATTTAAAACGGTGTTGTGAGTAAAATTTGTATGTATATATTTGATTTCAATTATCAATACATTTCAAATACAAGATAATCAACATAAATACTTCCTTTAAGTCCTTTTTATTATGTAATTTTAAGGGCTTTGTCTAATTTTCCCAAATAATCATAATACAATAATTGCAAAATTAAAAAAAGTAGTAATTAGATTAAACGATAAACTCAACAACCATTAATTAATTTTATGTCATGACTCATGATAATTGGCCCGGTCAGTTGCGGCACTAAGATTGACAACCTTACTTCTGGCAATTCCATATTGATTATTGATACACCTATTTTGCTTTATTTTTATTCATTAGTCTTAAAAATCCTAATAATTGTCACACCTTAATCACACTTTGTTTTGTTCGATATTCTTGTAGAAAATTTATTTTAATTATCATCAATATTTTTTACTGAATGTAAAGCTGTCTAATTATCATGTTTAATGAAATGAATTTTAAAATAGTAGATGCTGCATATAACCTAGAAGCATCTACATTTAAAAATCACTGTTTTATTAGTTCGCTTGTTTTTTATATATTTTTTATCATACTTTGGAGTGTAAAATAATCGATGGAATGGCATTGAAAAAAATTGTAATATTGACAGGAAAAAACCACGAGCTCTGCATTATCGTATCAAGTACGGATAGGGATTTTTCTTATGATACATGATTGTTTTGTAAACATTTTTGTTATCGCCATACGAAATAATAATATACTTTTCCTGTTTACCTGGATTATTATAATTGTAGTACAAGACATGTGGGACGAGGTTACACAAATCGCTTTTCACACGTGCACAATTCAAAATGCAATTGACAAAAGCCAAATGCGTTTTTTTATATTATTCATAATGAAATACATATTTCCACACAAAGGAAAAAAACAATTTTCTTGTTTCATATACGATTGTTTGCACAAAACGTTGTGTCTGCACACACATAATGCACTTTTAAATCTCCCGAAGGACTTTGATTGCGACATTTGCGCGGAAGATCGCTATAAAAAGTAGATATATTATTAATTTCGACCTCCCTTAGTACAATTTGATTCTTGAAAGGCTTCAGAATATTTATGATGTAACAATGTTCATGTGCAGAATAGGCGTGCATTTTGTCTAATCTAAACGCCATTGTTAAACAGATCTTTATTATAAGAACAACAAACATAATTCAAACGCTTCAGGTGTTACCATAATTATGAATTCTTCACGTATTTTACTACATTCATTTAATATTGGATACTACTAAACGGTTTTGAATTGTATCAATATATCAGTGATCTTGAGCTCTGCAACGATTGCCTTTATAATATTGTTTATTTATTTATATACGCCCCTAGAAGCTTTTTTATACACAACAACGTGTTAATTAATTTTCTGTCGGTCATTTTAACTTTTACTAGTTATAAAAGTCACCGAATTAATAATCAGTATTTACCTTACAATACAGGAAATCAGAGTTAACCTGTATCCAATCTCCCAGTCAAAATAACCGATCAAATATATATTTTTTTAACATATTTTATGACCACAGTATTTGTAGCCAGGCGCCTAATCCCCTGAGCTATTTTTAATAATTCTGGAAAGATGAGCAATTTAAAATGATAACAATTGTATTTTATTAATATAATTGTTACGTTATTATAAAAATGTTAGCAGCGCAGTGTTCTAGAATTTGGAAAAATTGAAGATATGTTTTATAACCTCTTACCTGAGATAAACAATGCTAATTAAATTCAATTTATTCCTGAACTGATTCAATAACTTACCCTAAATCTAAATAAAAATTATTTGAATACAATATTGTAGTAACTTGTGTGAAACAGATTGTATGAATTTTATTAATTTATTTTGTAGGGGAAGTGTCAGATTTTATAAATTGTATAGAGGATTTTCATATTTTCGAAAATCGTTAAAATATAATAGCAGTACATCACAATAAAATACATTAAAAGAAAGCCAAACCTATCATATAAAACATATCTCCTTGAAAACTCTCAATTTGTAGATACGTTTTTGTGTTACTGGCCCATTAAATTATTAATATATGAACATTCAATATCCAAATCTGGAACTATATATTCTATGTGTATGTGATCTCAAATTATTGTAAGTCTAAACTTTATTTTATTCACTGGTCGACGTATAAAATGCTTCTCACATAATATTTTAATTGAGACATAATGTATTGTTAGTAAGGGCGTCGTTCACCTCTGCTTATCTCTTTGCCGTCTTCACGCATTTCATCTCCGAAACGTTACACATTTTCGATGATTATCGCTGGAAAATAACTTAATTATTCCCACCAGTGTGTGCGTTGTTTATACCTTAGTAAGTATCGAACTTCATAGATTATTAACTTATCTGGAAGCGGATCTATTACGTCTTCTAACAGACCGCCAAGAGCCGATACTATCGCGGACGTGGGTTAAAATTGGTAGTTGCAATATTTATACCAAAATATATGTATGGCTAAAAAAAGTGTGGATAATTACAATAATGTTTCCATTAATTGTTGATTTTAATTAAAGCTTTTAGCTTATATCGACTGAAAATTAAGAGTCTGCTCGACTTCTCTTCCCTGGTCGAGGTGATGAACGTGACTTTTAGACATGAATCAAAGCCGCCGATAATGACAGGCAAATTTAATTAAATTGATCGTGTGATAAATAAAAAAAATATTCCATAGAGTATATAACGAGCATTGACGTCACACAAAGTACCTCCAATCGGGGTGGCTATTTTTTATTATTATTTAATGGTAATTGGTAAATCAAGCGACTCAATTATTAAAAAAATATTCATGGATACGTACGTAAATGCTGTATATCCATTTGGATAAGATCAAGTGTATTGTTTTATTTAAATTCTGTTATTTATACCAAACTTATCATATATGAAATATTATATTTATGGGACAAATTATAATATTGAATTTAGTCAAATCCGGGGAAGATGGGCAAATTTTAATGATAAAGATTTTATTTTTTGTAATAAAATACTAATATAAAATGAGTACGTTTTGAAGCAGTTTTGGTACCCACTCAGCCTAAGTCTGAGTATAATATTGTGAACTTTCAAAAGTGTTTTCCTAATAATTATAAATAAAATAAATCATTCGTATTATGAATCAACGAAATGTGAACTTAAAATAATTAAATGTAAGGAATGTTACATAAAATGTAACACAACCAAACCTTCATTAATGGTCCAATTCGGCTAGTTAAATTTTTCAATTTTTAATTATTATTTTACACAGTTTGAGAATTTTTTAAATTAAAAAATTTTATACGAAAAAAATCTTAGGCCCTTTTTATTATATTTTTTTAATGATCGTATTGGAATTACATATTTGAAGTTCAACCAAAGACTTATATATCTATAAAGCAAACTTTTTTATATAACTTTTTTTTAGTATATTTTATGTTAGAACTTGAGTTCAACAACAGTACAATGCAAATTTGACTGGATTTTATTTGATTCATATGAAAAATAATATTTGACCCTTGGGCCACCAAAACATATATATATATATATATATATATATATATATATATATATATATATATATATATATATATATATATATAGGGGTGTAGTTTGGTGAACACTTTATGATATAAAGCAAACCGTCAATTAAATATGTTAAAATATAAATATAGAGTTTAAAAACTTATTAATTTATTATTAGTAATATTTCTCCTTGGGTGGTGATGAAGTCGGTTTGTCGTCATGCGTAAATTGTTGTTGCATGTTAAAGCAAAGTCGACAATTAAGTCATATAATCACTATGTTCAGCACATTATGGGTTTTTCTTAGATTTCATACACCAACACGCCCACATTAATACCGGCCAAACTCTTATTTTTTATTACAAGTTACGGTAAATAGTACCGTGTCGGTCTAATATCGCGAACGTGATACTCACTACACTGTAATTAAACTATTCTCTATGTGAACAACATCTGAACGTGGTCAAATTCTACATTCTAAAAATAACACGTACTACATACATTCACTTTTAAAAATAACTTTTTTGAGAATTTTTGGGTCGTTCAGATTAGCACCATTGAAAGGGAGCAAAACCCAATTTATATTTTTAACCCCGTCGTGTGAAATTATTTCAAAAACCACATGAGCATACATAAATAATAAATCTAAAGAAGCATGTGATTCTTTTTAGTAAATAATATACTTGCCAATGATATTATTATTTAGATCATATTATTTTTTTAATTATTCTTTAATTAATTTATGCATAATCATATATTATTTTATAAAAAAAATTCTTATACATATACAAAAAAACATAAATTGTCAACAAAAATCACTTAAATTAAATTTGATTGATAATACAATACATAATTAGACTTGGGTTTACTTAAAACTAAATAACAAATTTTTTGGGTAAATCAAAATTTGAATCGTGTGCCTTATTTTTATTTTCTAATGATTTTCTTCTGTATCTGTATATCTCGACTATTCATTTTTTTTTAAATTAAAAACAATTCATTAATAAAAATTATATACACATTAAAAATATTAATAAAATCGCAATCGATCGTCTTGAACCAGGTTTACTCTGATTTCCTGTATTGTAAGGTAAATACTGATTATTAAATCTGTGTAACTAGTAATAGTTAGAATCACCGACAGACAAACACGGGGTGTTAATAAATTATTATAAAAAGCTACAAGATTGTATTGTAAATTGGATAACTCATATGAAAAACAGCAGATAATAGTCACAGGAAATGAATTTTTCAATTGAGACTTATGATATATTTTATAAAAAATCCCTCTCAATAAAAGCTCCTCGGGGCGTAAATTAATATATAAAATGTATATATTTTATTTATTTATTTATCTAATATATATATAATATAATTATTGTGACAATTTTGCACTTCTTCTGCTCGATTTAAAATACAATTACATATAAAAAAATTGTCTTTTTGTAGATATGTTCGTTCGTGTGGTATTGGCCCATCAATTAATATAACTTATATATATATATATATATATATATATATATATATATATATATATATATATATATATATATATATGTATATATATATATATATATATATATATATATATATATATAAACATAATAGGAAAGCATGAACCATCATCACCTTGCCATTACAGGAAAAACCTTTTTCGAAAGACATTTGTCAGAATTATAGAAGATAGAAGATAAAATAAACTTAAATATACAACAAATACAACGTATAATAAAAAATATCAAGTAATGAACATCACGAATGCTTAAGGTAGAGGAATTCTTTCATACTTCTCATGAATGCACAGTAGGGCATGACAAATATAAATTTAAATGAATGTTTGGAATAGTTGACATTAGTTGATAATATCAAAATGGCAAATAGTTAATAGTGGGATAGTTGAAGGTGGCACGTAGTGGAGGAGTAGCATCCAGAAGAAGGGTCACACATCATGGGTATGGGAACTCTTGGCCAACCGTCAATTACAAATTGGTTCCACGCAAAGAGAAGGCTTCAGAACAGGCGTCTATGGCCAAGATATTATAACTATAGAGAAGAGGCCTTATAGCCAGTACCAAGGTACCGGTATCAAGGGTCAGGTCATAGTTTACTCGTCCCGTACGCAATACGAGTACAACCTGCCCAGCCTGTCAACGCCATCAGGGTCAGAGGTTTTTGTATTAGACAATACCACTAACTGATTATAACCACAACTTATTTTAAATCAGAATAATAATAATCACCGTGCTGGTGGAGACAATCGAGTGAAAGATATCATTTATCTGATAAAAAATTAACACTTTTCAATGCACAATTACAAATGTTCAATCAATTCGCTGTTCACATGCACATTACATACGTATGAAAAAGGCAAGCAATCGTACAAAAACAGGATCAGACAATGGTGAATTGAAAATAAGGCTTCATGCGTGTACTGCCTTTCAAAATACACAATTATTATAACCAGTGTAATTGCTCATATTTATAAAAATAAAAATACAATCGGTTATTTGGACTGTAACAGAAAAAAGCGTATTTGAAATAATTTAAAGACGATCATTTGTCAAATTTATTTGACATGATGATGTGAAATGATCAAATTATTTGACAATCCAATGGATATTTGTTTGAATTTGGCACATCTCTGAGTAAGCCAAGACTGATCATATTTTATTAGAAAAATTTCCAGCGTATGGCTATTTTACTGTATAATTAATAAAAAGAAGTTTTCAAAACATGTTTCAGACACTTGAGGCGCTCAGAATCAATATCTACTAAATCCAATATTTCTTTGTTCTAAATATTAATTTAAAAAAATGATTATTTCCGGAGTACAAAAAATACAATTTTTGTAAATAATTTTATAATTTATAAGTTGTAATAAGTTGTCTTAACAATATTATTTAGTTAAAATATCAGAAACATTTTAAAGTAATTTTAAGCTCAAAATTGTCGGATTATTTTTAAATTTGAATAATATGATTCTTTATGAAATTGCGTGAAGAACTAGATCATAAAAAAATATTTAAATTAAATCTGAACCGGGCTTACTCTGACCATCAGGTGTGTAAATTGAATATTAGGCCAGAGCAATAAATGGGTTATAAAAAATCGCTGGTACGTTAACTTAATACTTGTTTAAAAAATATTTTAAATCTAATCGAAGAACAACGAACTATGGCACTAGGTTTTTAGAAAATTCTATTCACTGTTTCGTTACAACACAATGCTTGAACACTGAAACAAAGTATCACAAAATTCTCTTGAATTCAAACAAATATTTTTACTGTAAAACATAATAAAAAGTCTTGGTTAATTTATTCGAGTCAAGGCAAGAGAAACATGTGTCGTGTGTACAAAAGACCGAACAATAGTCAGCTTTTATCATTTTCTATGGTAAAAATAATGTCAACATTATAAATATTTCCTATTGATTTGCCTTGAATTTACTCTAACAATGGATCAAACACGATATATAATTTTTTAAACATATATTATGTTACCATTACGATATAAAAATAATTGCAAATCACTCACTACATTTTTCAATTAATGAATCCAATTTATAATAATCAATAATTGATCTAAAATTGTCATGCGCTGGAAATGTTTCTAATATAATATGATCAGTCCTGGCTTAGTCAGAGATGTGCCAAATTCAAACAAATATTGTAGTACATAGATATAAACATAAGATATCGCATGAGTGGCTAAATGCGTGTTTAGTTCAAGTGGATCAAGTGGCCAAAAACATGAAAGATTATACTGTAAGCATCTCTCTTCATATCTTCAGTTATATTTCACAGTAATTTGGGTAAATGCATTGTTACTACATGTCATATGGACTCAAACATACACTCAAATACATCTAGGCTCACTTTTTATCAAACACTACTTTCTTTAACATGTTTAAAATATTATTGGGTTCTAATCGCCAAAGTATTGTCACAGCCACACTCAGTGGTCACTTGAAATGTGTTGAGTGAGGGAGACACACTTATGCCTTTATCATCAAATAGCAACTGACAGAATAGAACTGCTTATATGCATTGCGATATCTAATGTTTATATCTAGTATTATACCAATTTCTTTTCTGTATATCGCTCTATCCTTTTTTCCCAATATATGAAGCATATAATGACAGGTGAAACAAATCTTACGTCACATTTCTTCATAGGAGTGCATTAATTGGAAATTAAAACGGAATACTAACTAGTATATTCGTTTGATCTTGGCACATATTTGGGCTTACCAAATTAAAAATATATGATGGTATGTATTAATTTATAAAGACAGGCTATTAGCGAAGTCCATCTTGATGATTTTATTAATTGATTTGATATTTAATATAATGATGTGAGGGCGTTTACTGGCATAAAGTCGTAATAATGTAGTGTAGTTGTAATGGAATGGCGTGAGAATTGGATCAGTGTTACACTTGCGTCACATGCAACATTACATTACAACTACACTATCATCTACTACTTCCACTTAGGGTTTCCACAATAATATAGAAAATATCTAATATAAAAAGGGGTTCAAATAATCGAGCATCGGTATGGACAGCTTGATTGCTCTCTGAAATAAATACAACGCCTATATTGTAGTAAACACCATGACGCGTCATTGTGATAATAAATAATTGTATACATATTTTTAAAAACAAGCAACGATTTTAATATTTTTTGTGGTTAGTTATCTAAAGAAGAGTCGCTTGGTAACTATTTCATTTATTAATTTAAAAATAAATATTAATAGCTAGAAGATTAACAGCAATTACTGCAACACTATAGAACAAACCAATTTGAGTGACGTAACTCTTGGAAAATGAGACATATTAATATGCTTAGTAAATCCAATGATATATAATAATAAATTAGTGACGAGAAAAATCTATGTATTTATGTTTATTAAGGCTTTTTGAAAAAACTCAATAATTTATTTAATTATATAATTTTAAATGAAATATTAACCAAACATAAAAATATGCATAAATTACAATCATAGTAACCTTACAGATGTGTTGTGATATTTTACAAAACTCATTGAGGAATTATCCTACCACAAACAGGTGTGATTAGTGATAATGTCTTTCTGGGCATAATTAAATTTCGACATTTGGACTAGTTAAACATAGGAAAAAATAGTTAATAGTAAAACAATAAAGCTGGATAATCTTTTAAATTAAGGCTAAAATGTATTTATAATTTAAATCGATGAATTTGTATTTTTTAATTAAAAATTAAACATTTAAGATTATGAATTTACAAATCTGACAAAGAAAGCCCGTTTTTTCATTACTATTATTTAATATTTTTAAAAAATCTTTATAAAATTATATTTTCTGAGCAATTAAATTAAATAGCTGTATTAAGGCCCCTTGGATGATCAAATTGTTTGTCAATTTTTTGTTTTATTTTTACAATTTTAATTATATGTGAAGCCTTTCACAATATTTTTACGTTAACCAAAAAATAGGTCAATGATGATGTTGTCCTATTCCTGTGTTAATAATGTTAATAATTATTTTATTGAAATAATTGCAATGTATCTTAGATCTAAACAATAAACTTACTACATATTGTGTTTTTTCAATATATATTTTTTCTCACATTCAACCCAAGTGAGGATTATGAAACAATGCCTCCTTCTTGAAGACTGTAATCTTTATCATCCATACAAATGGGTTATTTTATCGGGAATATCGGCTGATCGTGAAGTGGTATAATATAATACAAGCAAATACCCACTTGTCACATACTATTGTGCAATACTGTAGTGTAAATACCACTTCAGTTATATTCAAGATATCTTCCTGGAATACTTATGAATATGACTAAAATGTGCATTTGATTGAATATAAGTGCACGACCAAAATTTCACTTCTACTTACTACTAGCTTATTTGTCAAAAAAATACCCATTTATTATTATATTTTGGAAACGTTGACTATGTATTTTTGAGTCTAGTCAAAAGGAATGAATAATTGATTATAAAGCAACTAAAATCAATTGTCTATTTATGAAATGTTTCGTTAAAAGGATTTTTAGTAATAGATAAAGTGACCAATCGTTCTCCATCTTAAAAATATAATGCATCTTTCTTTAGTGCCTGTCCTCTATTATTTATCTTACAATTCAGTTTCTTAAATATATTCTCTAATACAACATGTAAATCAATATACTTTTACTCCCTTCAAAAATAATTATTCACTTTAAATACTTGACCGCATTAATAATTCTTCCTTTTTACCAAAAATATTGTACACCTTATGCTTGGGTCATACAATTAATCGCATACAGGTATTATTATGTAATTTTAATTTCTATAGTATATTTTTTATAGTTTTCGAGAAAATATTTCAGTAAGTAGGCATTCAGTTATTAGTATTTGCATCAACAACAACTAATTGTAAACACTATGCTGTCATAATGTCTCAGGTTGCTGACCGTGTGTGCCGTTTGAGGTTATGTTCTAGTTTACATACTACTGTTGTTTCATGAATCCTATGACATATGCATATAATAATGCAAATTCAAATCAGGTGGTCAATCACCCAATAAGTAAATACACAAGATTCTCAACTTTTTAAAATAGTAATTAAAAATTTAATATATTAACTAGCAGACTTGTACCATTAATTGTGGTGTGGATGGATTACATGTTATGTGCTTATTCTTCAATTTAATTATTTTAGTATGAATAAAAAACATGTTGTATAAGAGATGTTATATTATATTGATACATCATCAACTTATACAAAATGCTAATTAGGCCAGTACTAACCTACGGTGCAGAAACATGGGTTATTACCAAGACTGAAGAGGATAGGCTGCTTAGGTTCGAGCGGAAGATTCTTAGGAGGATCTTGGGTCCTGTTCAGGAGGCACCAGGACTATTTAGAATTAGACGGAACAATGAGATTAACTCATTATATAAGAGCGTGAACGTAGTGCAGTTCATTAGGGCTTTAACATTAGGTTGGGTTAAAGAGCAGGAGGGATAGTATCGGAAATACTATCCAGCAAGCCTGTGGGTAAGAGAAGGCAGGGTAGACCTAGGCTAAGGTGGGCGGGCGAGTTCTATAAGGTAGTTAGGAGTTTAGGAATTAATAACTGGAGGAGCATTAATTGGAAGATGCTGATGTGGGAAGCCTTGGTTCATCACTGAACTGGAGTGCTTATGATGTTGATGATGATATATTATCAACAACATTTCAGTGATGTACCAAGGCTTTTCAATTCAAAATGTCGTATGATCGAAATTTCATCCAGGAAATGTTGAAACAATATTCGATTGAAATCAAGCAATGGGTTTGTTCATAGACTGCGGCAGAGTGTCGCTGTATTTTCTTTATAAATTAGTTGTTATTATTGTTTTCAGTTTTGTGCAATGGTGTGTTGTATTGTTAGTTTTGATAGTCACGATCCGAGTTGGTATCCACGTGTAATTCACGGCAAGCTGAACTATGGACTAGAGGGCATATTCCATTGTTTCATCGGGTAACACACACCACATCTTCTTCTTTTACATTACACAACTCTACTATTATACTCATCTTTCATTATAATATCGAGAACAATATTTTTTTCATAGATCAGCATATATTTGTTAATAAGTCATATGTAGATTATGTAGATCAGCATATAAGCCTTTGAGCGGAGCCTTCAAACTCTTATGATCATAGATCTTTCGATTTGGCAGTCTGTTCAAAAATTTTACTTACTTAGACTGTGTTCATTTTGTTCACTTGGACAATGTTAAAAATTTGTGTAATAACTCATTAGCAAACCTCAGCCAAGAGGTTAAAAAAACAGGTATTCAATTGCTTACAATTGTGGAACACTGCGCGGCTTTATTACATTCTATTTGAAATTACGGATATGAATTGCTTATTAGATTTAAATCAAAATGCAATATTGATAATGTCGAAAGTAATTATTTATTATTTAATAACTATATTATTCCTAAACCTCGGCTAAGAAGGTGAAAAACCGGTTTTTATTTTCTGACAATTGCAGAGGACTGCGCGTCTTACATTTTTAATATAAATATTGCTTTATTTTTTTTAATAAAATGTATTATTCTATTTGTTTATTCAGATATTAACAGAACAATCTTATAATATAATAATATAAATAAAATAAAATTACTATTTTTGAAATTTTGCATTCAACTTTATAGTTAGTCCCGTGAATATTATAATTATGATAAGTTTAGATGTATATCATATAATGTTTTGTGTTAATATCAGACAGTTGAAATAAAATAATACAATAATCAAATAATAAAGGAAATATTTGCAGAGCTCGAATACGTCAAAGAACTTCATTACACCCACTTGGACTGGATTTTGTTATTATTCGTCAGTGAATAAATGAGTCACAAATATATTTCATCATAAGAAGAAATAACAAGGACACATAAATTATTTGTGTCAATGGAGTATTTTAAATAGCAACAATTAAAAAAAAATATTTTAGTGAAAATAATCACCTTCACAAATTTGGAAAATACAATAAAGTAATTTTTTTTAGGTTTAAAACGAATTTGTATTATACGTGTGATTTTTATATATGTAGTCTTCATTTTTATCTACATTACTTTAATTAGTTTAATCTTATTCATTGAAACTATTTATGTGAAAACACATTTATGGCGTATAATTATAAAAATAAAAAATATATTCAGGTGTCTAAAAGGACTAGACGAACTCCGAAAGAGCACTTCATGATAATTGTAATAATTTAAAAAAAGCATGTATGTAAATCAAAGAATCTATTTATGGCCAAAATGTTTTTTATCATATGTATTTAAAAAATAACAGATAATAATACCATTTACAGCATTACATTACAAACGAGAAAAATTTTAAATACTTTATTCGAAAATTATGTTGATCTTAAAAATGCCAATTCTGTAAAGATGAATTTTCACATTCCTAATAAAATAATTTCATTTATTTTTAATCGAAATATTTATTAACTACCGTGTTGTTGATCTAATTGAAAGCAAATCGTTTTCCTTGTAGCAATCATTTGCGTTAGTGCAATTATGTTAATTATTTTCATATCACATATAAAAAACTATCAATTGTTAATAAATTAACCTTAAATTTTGTATATTATATTATATTTTAGAGGTGCAGAATGACTTTATTAGTCAGAAGGATGATTTTTATGGGGTCGGGCGGCTTACGCTCCAATAACACAGTCCTTTACATTTACGGTCCCATAAAAGGTAACTGTTTCAGTTTCAGTTAAATGTGCCTTCTTTTTTACGACTTACAAGAATTGTTAAGGCCGTACAATGCCGATGCTTTCACAAAAATATAAAAGCAACACCTGTTTGGAAGAGATTTTATTAATACTTCGAATTCACAGGTGAGAGTGTTGATATTAATTACGATGCCTCGGGCATTTTTCGCATGAAATATTTTGAGATTTATTTCTAGATAAAAACAATATGAGTGAATGTGTAAAGGAGATGCCGCGTCTGGAATGCTCTTTTTAGTTTATTGTACTTTCACAAAAAGGCGACTGTTGTAAAAGAGACAATGTTTTTTATTGCTAGTGTAAATAATCATGCATAAAGGGCACATTTGTGCAAAATCTTACTCATTGCAAAGCCCCAGCTTTCTAACATATTGTTTGTGAGACTTTCATCGACCTTAAAAAAAAGTGGTCTCGTTTTTAAGAAACCGTAATGTCTCCAACAACAAAGACATTTTAATGAATTGGGATTCCCATTACTGGAGGGTGTTGTTTTTTTTTTTTTATAAATTTGACATTTTAATTTATTTCTTCATAGTTTGGCTGCATTTTCTAAGCGTCCGTGTGATAAATTGCGTATCGAATGTTTAATAAGAAACGCCTCAAATATCAATGGTGTAAATTTATATGTGTATCGAACAGGCCCGAAGGTGATTTTTCTTGATACCACCACCGCCTACATAAATTAAGAAATAAGGAGACATCGTCTCTAATATATAATATATTACATATATCGACACATGTGAAATAAATTTACCATAAAAAACACAGTCGAATGTGTTAGAAAAAGACTGCTAAATGGGAGATTCTTTGACGGTATTCGCGGGATGGCCAAACATTTTATTTATTATTCCTAATTAATATTGAAAAAATATTTTCAAGCCGATTATTGCAATGATTAACTTGTGGATGTATGAATTTTCATGATCAAAAGAAATTATAAATTAGACAAAATTTAATGTTAATTTTTTTAAAGTACTCTTAATTCTCCAAAAGGTAGTTATTTCAACAGTTTAAATCGTTTTATTTCTTACATCGGAGAGTCATCATTTGTTGGATAAGACGAAACGGGATCATTATTTTCGTCGTCAGACTTCGCTTTCAGACTTTTGATGCCATGGCCCGACGAAATGTTTACATGAATACCCGAATTCATACTGCGTTTGACTACCGCGCGGTACAATAAAAAATACATCAATAAATTCCAGTACCTAATACTAAGAATCAACATTTCATACTTCGATGAAGGATTAAAAATAATGAGAGAATCGTCATAAATTTAACCATAAACATATGGCTTACCTATTTTTACAAATGCAATATTTATATTATACATATCTTTCGCTCTCTCACATTCTGCCTACCCAGAGATGTGCCAAGGTCAAACGAATATTATAGTATTATTATATTTTAACTTCTTATTAATGCACTCATATGTCATTATTATTAATCGAACGTTATACCAATGTCTTTCTCACACCTGACTTCATTGCACTCCATGGGGGAAAAGGATAGAATGATGTACTACAATATTCGTTTGATTTCGGCACATCTCACTGTCTACCCAAAAAGCCTACTTTGCCTTATCACAAATTTTCAGAATCATGATGAATATACTATTTTAATTATTATGTAACTTCTCTCTGATAAATTATCTTAATATGCTAAGGTATATAGTTTTATTTCTTTTAAACAAAAACAAGATTGAGTATATAGATATAAACATAAGATATTTGCCTAAATGCGTGGTTAGTTCAAGTGGCCAAAAAATGAGTTATTTGGCAAAAATTATACTGTAAACATTTCTCTTCATAAGTTCAGTTATATTTTACAGTAAAATGGGTAAATGCATTGTTACTAAATGTCACACATACACTCAAATAGATCTAGGCTCAGTTTTTACCCGTGAGTACTTTTTTAAGATGTTTAAAATATTATTTGGTTTTAATCGCCTAATTATTGTCACAACCACTCTCAGGGGTCACTATAAATGTATTGATTGAGGGTGACACAACATATAGAAGAGTGCAACAATACGGATTTACACAAATTATTTATATGCGATGCGATATCTATCTTATGTTTATATCTATGCCTGAGTTTAACAATCATACTTATATAAATACCGTGACGCCTTCCCTATTGGCGGGAGTCCCTTTATAAGGGGTTGGCCAGGCCACCTTGGCCTTTACGGGAGAATATAGTAGAGATGGTTTCCCAGGCCACCACACAGCAATGAGTACTTAAGATCTAGTTTACTAAGCTAGATCTACCAAGTGACTCAGGTGCCGTGAATCGAACCCGGGAGTCTTCACTCACGAATCCGTTATACTAACCACTGGGCCACAAGGCTGGGCTCTAACTTATATATAAAGTATTTAAAATTTAATAATTGTAATAGCAGGTGTGTATAGTAAGTAGTACATCATCATCATAAGCACTCCAGTCCATTGATGAACCAAGACTTCCCTCACCAGCATCTTCCACTTAATGCTCCTCCAGTTATTAATTCCTAAACTGCTAACTACCTTATAGAACTCGTCCGCCCACCTTAGCCTAGGTCTATCCTGCCTTCTCTTACCCACAGGCTTGCTGGATAGTATTTCCGATACTATCCTCCTGCTCTTTCCACGTGTCCGGCCCAACCTAATGTTAAAGCCCTAATGAACTGCACTACGTTCACGCTCTTATATAATGAGTAAATCTCATCGTTCCGTCTGATTCTAAATAGTCCCGGTGCCTCCTGAACAGGACCCAAGATCCTCCTAAGAATCTTCCACTCGAACCTAAGTAGCCTATCCTCTTCAGTTTTGGTAATAACCCATGTTTCTGCACCGTAGGTTAGTACTGGCCTAATTAGCATTTTGTATAAAATATAACACAATATATGATATAATAATAAAATACATACTTTTCCCATGATTTTTTTTTCCATTTTTATCTTTCACAAAAACATTCATGTCCACGCCTTCATCGAATGGGGGATAAGTTCCCGGTTTCCTCCTAAGAATCTTCCGCTCGGCCTGTAAGTAGTACATAGTTAGATTAAATAATGATGAAAGTGACAGCCCTGAATGAAATCAATCAGTGAAGAAGAGACGCCACAGCACGTGCTAGCATTGCGGGCGTGCTCGACGTGTGCCCTACAGGTGTGGGAGTGCGACAGAGAGAGCAACAGTGTTAGCAGCGGCGCGACAGAGACAGCAGTATACATGCTCTGCTCCAGCTGCGCGCGGTATAGTGAAGCCCCGCCCACTTACTGACACCGGTAAGGCACCTCATCCAAAGGCCACCATTCCGGCACTGGCCACATTCGAGCCAACATCGCACCACGACCACTGTTCACCCTTACATCAACCTTACTACACGTCGCGACGCCTTCTCACAGTGACTCTTCTCTATTATATACAGTGTGATATTCATTAACAGTGATCCAAGTGTGACTCGTGCTTACTATCGACAGTTATTATTTAGTGATTCGTAACAACCCCCCCATATGAATCGGGATCAGACACCCTGCTGTTGATTGATCTAAATACTGTCATCCCTCGTTCAAGGTAAGTCATCACAATCATTACAATTTATAGATACGTTTTTATGTTAATATTATTGAGTAATAATATTAATGAGCATATATATTTAATTTCATTTCATTTATTATTTTACTATTATCCCTACTTTATTCCTTGTATCAAGACAATGCAAATTATATTATGTCTGCACCCAAAACTATCAATTTGTAGATACGTTTTTATGTTAATAACCCATCGATTGCTCTCAATCATTATTAATTCAATATAATAACTAGAAGTAAAATATATACCACCAACACAAATATTAATGAGCCTATATATTTAATTTCTTTCCATTTATTATTTTACTATTATCCCTACTTTATTCCTTGTATCAAGACAATGCGAATTAAATTATGTTTGCGCCCAAATATTCACTCCAAAACTATCAATTTGTAGATACGTTTTTATGTTAATAACCCATCGATTGCTCTCAATCATTAATGATTCAAATAGTAACTAGATATGAAATTTACACCACGAACACAAATTATTCTCCTGTATTTAATGATCTTTAAAATTTGTTTCCATTTATTATTTTACTGTATTCCTTGAATCAAGATAATGTGAATTAAATTATGTTTGCAGCCAAATATTCACTCCAAAACTATCAGTTCGTAGATACGTTTTTATTTTAATAACCCATCGAATTGCTCTCAATCATTATTAATTGAAAATATTAAATGGATAATAAATGAGAAGTAAATTTTATACCACGAACACAAATATTTTTGTTTCCTTATATTAAGTGATCTTACACATTTAATTTGTTTCCATTTATTATTTTACTGTATTCCTTGTATCAAGTCAATGCGGATAAAAACCTTTTTGCACCCAAATAATTATAATAATAATTTAATTTTCGCATTGGTAATATTTAAGTTTGTTTTGATAAAAACCTAGATTATATATGTTTGCACATAAATATTTAGTCCAAAACTATCAATTTGTTGATACGTTTTTATGTTGATAACCCATCAAATTGCTCTCGACCATTATTAATTCAATATATTTTAATAAATGTGAAGTAAATTTTTACAACGAATATTTTTCCATTTATTATTTTCTATTATCTCTACTGTATTACTTGTGTTGTAAGTTTTTTGGGTTAAAAACTTAAATGGCAAAGTATTTTAAAATAAAGTGTTTAGTGCATTTTTAATTACTCGTAATTGATTGATTTTTAAAACAATAAAATATTTAAACAAATCTTGTTTTAATAAAAAAAGTGTTTACTCAATTCTATTTAGAATCTAGTAAGATTTGATTAAATGATTAGGGAGAATTTATATATCGTTATAAGTTAACTATACACCATAATATTTTGTTTAAAACTCAACCCGATTCACACATTGAGAAAATCTTTATTTAAACATATTATTTTTAAATTATTTAGGGTTGTTTTTTTCTAGTTCCCTACACTATAAATTAGTTTATTTTAATGATAGAAGAAACCGACGCTCAAAATATTTCATACATTAAATTAAACAAAATTGTAGTTAGGCATGTCGTACCCACTTTTTGCAGAATATCCTTAAAGATATGATTTTTTTTTTCATTATTTTTAAGTATATAAGCGATTATAAATTATGTTAATATAGTGGATAAATGTTGTTCCGTTGAACATTCTATGAGGATGTTCCGCATCGCATTTCACGCACATTATCTACACAGGCGTCTGCTTCACTATCCTAAGGTTCTCACACAATCTCGTAGAACCTCCTCTATAACAGTAATTCACGGCCATGTTAATTGGAAATGTAGATATAATATTGAACATGTGCACAACGCCAATTATTCCGCTGTAAACTGGCGCAATAAACTCCCCGGTAATGATAACATTAAAAAGCCGTCCCCTCGCCATACATTACCCGACTTGTGTGTTCAATTATTCTTCAAACATGTACAAGTGGACTGATAATATTATATTACAAGTCTCAAATATCGCAATAGGGCACTTCAATTTTGATTAACAAAAAGCCACTCTTCAAAATGTTATCCATAAAGTTGGACAAGCTCAATGGCTAATAGGGAATAAAGCGCGTTAAAAAAATAATTTCGGTCGGTTATTGCGTCTGGGAATAATATTAATAAAATCCTGATGGATTTACTCTGTTTTCCTGGATCATAACGTAAATACTGATTATTAAGTCGGTAACCCGCGTTACTAATAATGGTTAAGATCTTCGACAGACAATTAAAGCGTTAACATGGGGTCTCAATAAATAAATGATTATTAAGCTATAATATAAGATTGTATTGAAAATTGGATACATTATACGAAAAACAGAAGAAATTAATTTTTAATTAACATGTTGTTGTGTATAAAAAACAATATCCCTTTGAGTTGTATATAAATAAAAAAAATCAAAATTATCTCCATTGAATTACTAACAATAGAATATTGATAATTCAAAACTCCAGATTTTTTTTATTAATTTCAAAATAGCTTACAATTAATTACAAGCTTATTTAAATGTCTATTAATAATAGAAATTATTTAGGCATTTTTCCATTGATACGTTCCTTTATTTTATTTTTAAATTATTCATTTGTTTTTAGTTTTCAACTAAAGATTTGAGATTCGATAACAGCTATTAGTAAATTTCATAAATTTTTCATTTTGATTTGTGTGTTGTTTTTCAACAATGTAGTTTTTTGGACCTATGAATTTTTTGTCAGGTTTTGCAAATTCAGTAGAAGGGAATGGGTATTTTTTGTACATATTACTAAGTGACTTTAAAGTTTCAAGTTATTGGGGTTTTACTGTATGTATATGTCTCCTTATTTTAAATTAATATTGGAATGATTTATTTGTGTTGTAAATAATATTTTGCATAAAGTTGAAAGTAGACAAGTGGCGTCATGTGTGGCATATGAATTTTCTCGTTCTCATGCAGTTGTTGGATAAATTCAGGAGTAAAGTCTGAATGTTCTTCCTCAGTGAATAATACTAAATGTTGGGCAAGAAGGGTTTCACACTCGTAAAGTATTGGCAGTAAAGCGGTGCGTATTTCATCTTTGAGCCGCCATTGTGCGATAGAAATTGCCCTCAGTGCAAATTTCTCAACTGCACTTGATTTATAGCCGCGTAAAAAATGGCGGCTGGACTTTACTCATATACACCATCGTCTTGACTTGGAATATTTCCCCTGGTTTAAAGCTATACTAAGATTATTTTTATAAGAAAATAATTTCAAATATGCGCAGATAATCATATCAATATATCCGTTGCCAAATACTTGTATAAACATATCGCCTGCTCCAGCGTATATCGTAAGTGCAAAAAAAATATGTTAGCTCTGAAGTCTTTATGGAACTGAGCCACATATTGCATGTATGAAACGTCATCATTAATTTAACCTATTAAATTGGTACTTTCGAAATAGTAAAAAAGTCCTATTTGACCGGCAACTAATGTAGATTCATCCATTATGAATTACATTTCATGTCTTTGTCAATAGAAGGTTTATTTAATCGTAAACTGTTATATGTTATAAATAATAATTAGCACAAGATTTTTTGCACTTACGATATTATACGCTGGAGCAGGCGGGTGTATGGACAAATAAATTTCACTATTTTTTATTTGTTTTAATTTAAAATTTATCTCGGTGGTGTATTTGCTATCACAGTAATACAGGTTAAGCGATAGGATTATATGTGACTTATTCTCTTTATTGTAAAATAAATTTAACATCTTTCAAAAACAAACAAATTATGTATGTATATGCCTTCTAGGAGCTTTTTGGTATAAATTTCGTTTTTTTGTATAAATGTAACCTTTGACTATTATATTAATTATTAAATAATCGACTCAGTATTCACCTCATATATAATTGAAATTAAAAAACAATCTGGAGATTTGAGTTATAAAAATTCTATTGTTATTAATGCCATGAAGAAAATTTTAATATTTTACAGATTTTGGTTTTTTATACACACAACAACGTGAATTTACTTTCTGTCAGTGATTTTTTAAATAGTATAAGCTTGGACGTAGACAATCGATCTGGATTTTATTAATATTCCCGAATTTTTCTATTCGACGGGATTTGAACTTAATGACTACTGTTTATTTTTAAAGATTTCAATGGAAAGATTCTTGTTAAAATAAAATAATTTATGCCGAATATGAGCCGCCTTGTGGCCCAGTGGTTAGTGTAACGGATTCGTGAGTGAAGACTCCCGGGTTCGATTCACGGCACCGGAGTCACTTGGTAGATCTGGCTTAGCAAACTAGATCTTAAGTACTCATTGCTGTGTGGTGGCCTGGGAAACCATCTCTACTATATTCTCCCGTAAAGGTCAAAGTGGCCTGGCCAACCCCTTATAAAGGGACTCCCGTCAATAGGGAAGGCGTCACGATATATATATAT